>PVLA01004428.1:0-177079 GCA_004027455.1 Hydrochoerus hydrochaeris
GAAGAAGGAGAAATACATACAGGTGAATTACAAAGGCTATTCAGGGAAATAATTAAGGAAAACTTCCCAAGCATGGGAAAAGAAAATGACATTCAGTTATGGGAGGCATACAGAACTCCAGCCACCTGCAACCAAAACAGAGCTACACCCAGACATATAATAATCAAGATACCAGAAATTCAATATAAAAACAGAATATTAAAAGCCATCAGAGAAAAGAAACAGATTACCTATAAAGGTAAGCCCATAAGAATCACGGCTGACTTCTCACCACAGACCATCAGATCAAGAAGAGCTTGGAGTGAAGTATTCCAAGCCCTGAAAGAAAATAACCTCCAGCCCAAATTCATGTACCCTTCAAAACTCTCACTAGACATTAATGGAGAAACAAGATGCTTCCATGACAAAGAGAAACTGGTGGAGTTTGTGACCACCAATTCAACCCTGCAGAGAATGCTGAAGGACATTCTAGAGAGAAAGAAAAAAAATACCAGGATTTTAAAAACAGTGGCAGAAAGGCCTCAATGAGTGGGGCAGGCAGTAGAATGAAGGAGAAAACTAAACAAAGGCAGAAAAATAGCATAGCAGAAATGAGGCAGAGAAGGATAACTAGAAACTCTAACACAGATGGCCTTGATATGCTATATTGTTAATAGTGCACCAGGATTTAAAACCCACTTTACTCACACTATTCTTCTTAGATGTATTATATTCTGTTCCAGTCATTCTACCTGTACTAGATTTGAGAGCACAGACAGTAATCCTGAAAATAACAGGATATAGTATGGTAATCATCCTTAATTTCCTATTAATTTAATCTAAAGCTCTGTAAAACCTACACTGTTTTACCATGACTGATCATAATCGAATCTGGTTTTTTGGATCGCTGTTTTATATTGATAGATTTTATTCAAAGCTGTTATGATTGATAGTATCAAGTCTGAGAGTATAGGCAACTGCACTTAAGATGACAAGACTCACTAGAATATCCACTCTGGTTTGATTATTACCTGCCTTTGAAGTTTTATACTGTCTACAATGTTTTATTTTACCAATATTGTTATTTACTGCTAAACTCAATTATACTGCTATATTCAATTATGCCTGATGATATAGACATTCTATTGAAGATAATAAGAAACAACACAGCAATCAGTGTAGATCACCTTGTACTGTGGTTTTATATGACTTTTTGATTTCATGTTTTTAGAGGAATTTGTTTTGTTTTGTCTTGCTAACTTTTGTTTTTCCCTCTAATACACAAAGCATAGAAATACAGGTAGAGGTTCATGTATGTATAGCTGTTTACACTCTCACTGTTTGACTATCTACTTTGTATGCTTTAATTTTGTAAGTCGAACAACTATTTGAAGAGGATAATATGTAATTTATTAACTAGTGATATCTTATTGTTTATCTTTTTTTTGAAATTCTGTATTATCTCTACCTTTTACATGCTTTTGTTTCTCTTTAAATAAATAAAAAAAGAGATGTGTGGAAGCGGAAAAGAAGGAAAAGAAAAGGGGATTTTAAAGATGTGCTCTGTACATGTACGAGCATCCCACAAGGAATATAAACATTGTGTACTAAATGTATGTACTAATAAACTACAAAAATACTATTGAGAATCAACAAATGAGATCATGTCGAATCAAAAGCTTTTGCACATCAATGGAAACAACCAACAGAGCAAAGAGACAATTTACAGAATGGAAAAAAAGTTTGTCAGTTACTCCTCAGATAGAAGACTAATATCTACAATACATTGTTTAAAAACTCAAAAAATTAGAACTCCCCAAATAAAAGACCCAATGAAAAATGGGCAACTGAAATGAATAGACACTTCTCAGTACTACAAATGGCCAGTAAATACTTGAAAAAATGCTCAGCGTTGCAGTCCATTAGAGAAATGAAAATTAAAACAGCACCGAGACACCATCTTACTCCCCACAAATGGCTATCATCAAGAAATAAAATAATAACTGATGCTAGTAAGGCTGCAGAGGAAAAGGAAACCATCTCCACTGTTGTTGGAAATGTAAACTAGTAAAGCCACTATGGAAATCAGCATGGACATTCCTCAAAAAACTGAAAGAAATTCCATTTGAGCCAGCTATTATCCTCCTAGATACCTTCCTTAAATGTTAAAGGCATTCTATTACAGTGATAAATGCATGCTCATGTTTATAGCACCATGATTCATAATATCTAAATCTTGGAAGTTGTCTATATGCCCATTGATAGATGAATAGATAAAGAAATATTGTATTTTTACGCAATGGTGTACTACTCTGCAATAAAGATAGATAAACTTGAGTCATTTGTATAACAATGCACCCTTAGACCATAACGTTAAATGAAATAAATCAGACAATGTTATATATACATGTTTTCTCATATATGAGAAACCCAAAATATAAATGAATAACAAAATAAAAGATAGATAGTAGAAAATAGACAAATAGATCTTGTTCAAGTGGGAAGGGGATCAAGAGCTGGAAGGAGGGAACAGAGTAGAGGAGAAGAGGGGAATAAAAAAAAGAATTCAGTTGTGTTATGTATATGTAACAACTCCCAATAAGGTATATAATCATTGTGTACTACAAACATGTACCAATAAAAAATAGATAATAAAAAAGAAAACAAATAATAGTCAAAGTAAGTTAAATGATATGTGATTTATGACTATATGTTAATCAGGCTGCTTCAAATAAAATAACCAATTTATCTGCTATGCCTGTCTAAATCTGCCAGTGGGCAAATACTACATAGACTAAAAGAAAATCATTTACTTTCCTGCCTGCTAGTTCCTTAAAGTCACAAGAGAGAGTCAAAAACCTCTTGGTCCTGCTGAAACCACCCCAGGCAGGCCTCCTTGAGGAGTTAAGACTAGTTACTGCATATGAAAGGTCACTAACACAACTGGGAATTGCCTCTAATGAAAGACATTACTATGTTAATAATGAGCACAGTAATAATTGTCACATATTCCATATGCAGGGCACTTAGCAAAGAGAAGCTTAACAGAGTTATCAACACCATCTCAACATCCTTCATGAAATGAGAAGGAGCACGCATACTATTAACAGGCCTTCTCCGTTATTTAAAATTTGGTATAGAAAAATATTGTCTACATAAATTTTCGAAGGAACATTTCTTAAAGCTAGCAAGTGGCCATGCAGTTCATTAGTAACACAGACGCTGGAATTATCACTAGTAAGTTTTCTATACAGAAAGATATAGGTGTGAGGATGAAAAGTCATATCCCTACTTGTTTGCAAACATCTGAAGGGAGCCTACCTCCTCTTTCTTGCCCTGGAGTCCAAAAGGGCCCTGCCCTACTCATAACCTCCTCCTGTCCCGCAAAAGACATCATGAGCTTTTTGTGGTACTCATGATAAAACCCAGGGACTTCATACTGAGCTACATGCCTAAACATTTTTAAATTTTTATTTTGAGATAGAATCTCGCCAAGTCACTGAATTGCCCAGGCTGGGCTCAAACTTGTGATTCTCCTGCTTCAGCCTCCCAGTATTTTGGGATTATAGACATGTACCATGCCCAGCTCAAATCTTTGCTTTTTTCCCATCAAATATCTCTCTGCCACTGCAACTGCTTTGTTATAAGGCAATGACAATTATCTTTGTCCCAAAGTTTTGATGTAAGTTGTTTCTGGTTTTTTTTTTGTTTCTTGCTGTGCTGGGGATTGAATTCAGGACATCAGAGATGCTAGACAAGCATGCTACCACTCATCTCAAACAGGGCCTGGTCACATAACAATCTCTCACCAAATGTTAGATATTAATGTTATTTTCTTTAGATCACTACAAGTTGAAATATCCTTGGATATGGTGGTGTGATAATCAAAAGCATCCATCTGACCCATTCATCCACCACTGATTTACATGTGACCAGGCTGCTAAAATGATCAAAGGGCAGCATTTTGGAAAGGTGAAGTAGAAAGGAAGAGAGAATTAAAAAGCAGTAAACTTAGCAGGGCTTAAAATGACTAAAAGTCTGCTCTTTTCAATCACACATGCTGATGTGAATTGTCCATTCTCTTTCCATTCCTTGGAACCCATTGTTGGTACCATCATGGCTTTCTGTTGTTGTTTTGATTTAAATTTTCCAAAAAATGTTATCTGAATATTCATAAAAGCAAAAGGAAAATACCCACAGTGTGATGCCCACTTTCAGTCTTCACTGATGGATGGCCATCTATTAGTCAACATCCCAAATTTCATCATTTAAACCCTAATGGAGTACCCCCTGGAATCAGCTCTTCACCATTCAAGTGATCAGAGTCTCCGAATGGAACTCCTAGCCGGCCATGATGGCACATGCTTGTAATCCCAGCACTCAGGAGGCTGAGGCAGGAGGATCATTGTGAGTTCAAGACCAGCCTGGGCTACAAAATGAGCTTAAGGCCTGCCTAAACTGCATAGTGAGATCCTGTCTCAAACATATACACACATACACACACACACACACACACACAAAATGAAGCTCCTACTTTATCATCGTGTTAAAGGCTAGTAGAGTTGTGGTTACTCTCTCCAAAACTTACCCCTTTATTGTCTTTCTTTAATTAGTTTTGTTTATAACAATTTTCATTATTTTTCTCTTTTTGTGGAATTAAAGATGTAACCCAAGGAGGCTATACCCCTTAGCTACACCCCTAGCCCTTTTTAATTTGTGTGTGTGTGTGTGTGTGTGTGTGGTGCTGGGGCTTGAACACAGTATCTTCTGGCTGAGCTATATTGACAATATTTTTTAATCTTTTTTTTGACATGAAGAGTTACTGAGTTTCCCAGTCTGGCTTCAGATCTGCAATCCTCCTACCTTAGCCTCCCAAGTAGCTGACATTACAGATATATGCTCTCACCACCAGCTCAGTTACTTCTTTAAACATTTTTTTCTACCAAGAAAGGCATGAAGGCATTCTTAACAAGTTCAACTCTCTAAAGGATGCACTCTGTAGTCCAGCCAGTGTACAATACTATAAGGAGAGTCCTATATTCTTCCCTACTCTAAGAGCTACTTAATAAGGATGGCAGCTGAGTGGCACCTAAACAAATACTAAAAGAAATCTCCATAATTCTGAGTAACTAAGCAACATGGAATATTTTATTTTCTCTAAGTAGAATCTTGGTTGAATTTTTAAAATAGAAACAAATCTCTCTTTAGTAGATATAACAAATATTATAAAGAGAGAGTAACTCACAAGCTCAAGGTAATTTGGCTTCATAACAAAACAGGCCCCACTGCCATTGACCACAGCCACAGCCCTCTGAGACTATATCTGCAATTAAGCCACAGGTTTTTACAGCCTGGTGAGCAGAAGTCAGTAGATTACAAATTGTGTGAGCCCTAGAACACAAAGAGATTATTAATTTCTCCCTATCAGTGGCCCTTGTGGCTGACAGTGGCCTTTTGTTCTGGCCTAATTGTTCTGTCTAGAACCTAGGGTTTCACAGGAAAACTCTGGCTGTCTTGATGACAAGATTCAGTTGTGAGAAAGCATAAATGGGACATGGAAGCATATGCACTCTGGCCCACAATTGCAGAGGTCATCACAGTGAAAGCGTGCAATACCCAGTCATTTGACCATAGAAGCAGAGCAGGGTCCTGCCTTTTCAGCAGTTCCCCAAAACACCCTCTTTTACCAACTTACCACCATGTAGACTGATACCTCTGGGTGCCTTTTTGTGTCACTCTCTACCCCTAACCTGATGCAAGATGTCAAAGTAATAGCCACGCTTGTGGGGCAGAAACAGGAAGTCACGTGTTAGCAAAACATCTGCTTCCTCTAGGCAATCTGAATCCAACTGTCAATGAGAGAGGGTCATGAAGTAGAGTGCAGAGCTATGCAAGAATCGCAGCAATGATCATTGCTCCTTAGGTGTCAGGGACCACACATTTTGATGGTTGATATGAAGAATTTAAAAACAATTCTAGTTTGGAGTTATTCTGATTCCTAAATTTCTATTGCTAATTGCAGGGCAAATGGGAAAATTACACAGGTTTTTCATTATGAGAGTAAGTCAGGAATGTTATGATACCTAAAATGATGCCTGGCATACAATAATATCTGACCAATGCATGAATGAATGGTGGTCAGCACCAAGAAACTCCTCATGCTGAATGAATTAATTTTTGATGAACTAGAATTTTTCCTCAAGGAAACCTCCATAAAAAGTGAAATGAAAAGCTGCTTTTTCCTGTCAAAGAAATCTTCATTAGAATTTTCCATCTTCTGAGCAGCCATATCGAGAGTAGTTGCTGCATTCTGAGGAAGAGTCTCAATGCCACTAAGAGGCACTGTGGGAAGAAAGAAATAAGTACTGGCTGAATCAGCAAAACTCACAGTCCCTGGGCTTCCTGGAAGGCTCACGTCTGAATTTGTTGATATCAGCTGCCACCTACAGGCTGCTGGAAGTCTGGCCCATTTGCTCGGAAATTTTGGCCAATGCTGCTGTAGGGTCCACCAAGACTCCTGAACCTCAACATATCTGATTGGACAATTAGAGTCTGGGCCAAGTTTTGGAGCTCCTCACCTGTCCCTTTACGCATCCCTTTCAACATTTCTTACTGCAGGTAACCGGGCCCATGAAATGACTTTACCCTGAATCAGTAGTGGACCTGACCCAGAAGCAGCCAACTATAGGCAGACATGCAGGCTTGTAAAATCAGCACTCCACTTCCCTTTCTTCTGCCTCCTATCACCTTAACAAAACCTTCCAGTGGGGGTTTCCACTTCTGGGGCAATGAAACATATGCACTTTCCCCCATTCCTCTCACTAAGTGGAAATAAAAATGCTGGATAGTTATGTATCACATATATTACACACTCAAAGAAAAATGAAGAAAATTCAAATGTGGTAAGAATACAGACTAGAGAGCTTAGGACAAAAAGAACAGCAGTAGTGGTGAGTTCTGTTCTTTTTGTCTCATATATCTCTGCCTTTGGATTCCAGCAGCTGAAAAAGGACAAGAGATGCAGTCTCCAAAAGCCCTACTCTAAGAAAAGCTTGCTTTCTCTAGCCAAAGGACTGAACCAGAAAAGGGAGGGCCTATAAGACAAAAATTTCTTTCAATAACCGCTCTATTCCAGCCAAACACCACACATGTGCACGTGCACGCATGCACACACACACACACACACACACATATACACAGAGCCCTGTGACCCCATATGTTCCAGCAAAACCTAAAGGGGAGCCTATACTTTCACCCTCAACAAGGTGAAAGAGATGTTCCTACCCCATGAGGGTACTGTCAGAGAAGGCAAACTGGAAAATGAGGAATTTCATTGCTGCCCAGCAGGGATGAGCCCCTCCCCACATGGTGTCAATGAAGGCCAGATGGAAAGGCACACAGACATCCAAGAAAGAGATAAAACTTGTGCTGATCAGAATCCCCAAAGAGATAATCCCAAATGCCATAATTCCAAATGTTAAAATCCTGAAAACCAAAATCTCTAAAGTCTAAATCCTGAAAGATCAAAATCCAGAGAAGATACTTCTGAAAAACTAGTTCAAACATTCTTTAAAAGACGTTTGTTTCTCTTCTTAAAAGAGGACTTAGCTGGGCATGGTAACACAGCCCTTGGGAGGTTGAGAAAGGAGGATTTCAAGTGCAAGACCAGCCTTTCATATTAAATGTGTTCTTCTAGTGAAGCCTAAGTAATACAGGAGATTTATTTGGAAAACATAAAACTGTGACAAAACGTAGGGCACTTTATATAAGATAGGCAATAACAGCATATATATATATATATATATATATATATATATATATATTTTAAGCATGTGTATATCTCAGCTATGTTGCCAATGAGATATAGCAATTATAAGCAGAGATATCACACTTATAAAGAAATAGGTCAAACTGCAAAATGAATAAAAGTACATCATTGTTGGTAAATTTGTGTACTCAGATTGACAGGACAAACTAAGTCTTTTGACAGACAGATCAAAGATTGCAATGGGTCACCGCCATGCATTCAGTTGTGCAAAGAACTGAAATCTGGAGAAACTTTCACAATGCATGTATACAAAAAGACATCTCTTCAGTTCTTGATGTGCTTCTGTAGTGAAACTTGCAAAAAATATATAAAACCAATTAGAACTCTCTAAAAGATTACATAATTTGTAACTCTATTATTAAAAATTATGTGAACTTGAAATACATAGCACAATGAATTTCAAAAATAATGGTAGCAATTTAAGATAGTGGAAAGAAAAACTAAAAAAATACCAAAAAACTAAAGGGAAAATTCGATATGTGAAAAGATGTATTGCAGGGTTAGATTGTGGCCAATTGCACAGAGATAGTCTATAAGAACTGGTTAACTTTTTTGACTCATTGCTATATTTTTAAGTGTTGCATCAAGATTAATTATTTTTTTCTTTTAAGGCATGGCTCTCCTTGGAGAATATATTCATATTTATTTGCTATACAACGATATTCTTCTTGAAATTTTCCTATGATTTGGTGTATACCTACATGAGTATTCTCCATTAAATTTTCGCGTCTTCTATGTCATGCTTCCAAGTTGTTTTGGGTATGTAGAAATCTATTCCATATTCACTCATATGCAGACTACAAATTTGGCAGAAGCAATATTGATGAGCAACTCTATTATGTCTCTTTGTATTCTCCCATGTTCATAATAGTTTTCCAATTGTAGTTCTCAGGATTTCAGCTTTCAAGATTTCAACATTAGGAATTTTAACCTTGTAGAAGTGTATCTTGGCAGGGGGGTCTTAGACTTTAGCAATTTTAAATTTTTGGATTTTCAGTATTCGGAGTATGTGGCCCAACCCTGTAAAGCCATCCCTGTTTGCAGATAGCGTGACTGTTTGAACAAAAAAGAAAAACCAAATAAGCTACAAAAAACTAGAATTAAGAAGGGAGTTCAGCAGGGTCTCAAGACACAAGATGCATACAAAAATTCCATTTTATTTCTTTGTAATAGCAATGAATACATGGACACAAAACTTTAAAAATATAACTTACAATCTTACAAAAATGAAGACACTTAAGCATGTATAGAACTTTCTTGCTGAAAACAATAATACACTGATGAAAGAAGTTGAAGATCTAAATGAGTGGAAAGACATTTAAGTTTTATGTATTGGAAGATTGTACATAGAAGAGATATCAATTCTCTCCAAGATTATATATAGGTTTAATACTAGATTCCAGCAAGTCTATCCTAAACTTAAATGAAAGTCAGAGAAACTAGAAAAGATAAAATGATTCTGACTGCAGAATTTACTACATAGTCACAGTAGTCAGGACAGTGTGGTATTAGAAGAAGAATAAACACACTAGATAAATGAATAAAATAAAGAATTTGGAACTAGCTTCACACAACTATTGCATAGGTGTTTTGTTTTGCAGTGTGCTTATTTTGTGGTATGAAGTGTTGTACCTAGGACCTTTGCACTGAAATATATCTGCAGCTCTTTCATTTATTTTTTTTTCGAGAAAGAATACTGCTAAATTGGAAAGTTGCCTAGACTGAGCTCAAACTTAGGATACTTCTGTCTCAGCCTTCCAGAATGCTGGGATCACAGGCAGCACCACGAGGCCCAGCCCATCTGATTTTTTACATAGATACAAAAGCATTTCAATGGAGGAAAAGAGAATTTTTTTCAACAAAGAGTGTCAGAATGAGTAAGCACTATAGGACCATAAAGAAAGAAAGAAACAAAGTAACTAAAAGTGGGTGACAGGTTGAAATGTAAAATTAGAAGACTCTTAGAAACAAAAGGTGTGTAGAAAATCTTCAGGATCTAGGGCTAGACAAACATTTCTTAGGCCTTGCTACCAAAAATACAATTCATAAAAGGGAAAATTGATAAACCACACTTCATCAAAGTATAAACTTTTGCTCTGTAACAAGCCCCATAAGAGACAGTAGTGACAAGCTACAGACTGGGAAAAAATTGCATACCATGTATCCAATAAAAGACTACTATATAGAATACATAAAGACCTCAAATTTAACACAAGAAAAACAATCAACCTGTTATCATTTGGATCTTAAGTGTCCCCTCAACGGTCTATATAGTAAAAGCTTCATCTCCAGCATACTGCTCTTGAAAGGTGGTGGAACGTTTGGGAGGGGGCCACTGGGAAATCTTTAGGTCACTGGGGTATATTCTTGAAGGGATAGCAGGACTCTAATCCCTTCCTCTGTTTTCTGCCTCTTATCCATGAAGGGAATGGTTTTACTCCGCCATGTACTTCTTTTTTTTTTTTTTTTGTACAGGGGATTGAACTCACGACTGCATGCTTGAAAGGCAGGTGCTTATGCCACTGAGCTAAATCCCAGCCTTTGCCATGCACGTGTATCAGGATGTCACTACAGCACTGAGGCAACTGGTCATGAACTGAAACCTGTAAAATTATGAATGAAAACAAACTTTTCTTCTTTATAAATTGATCCTCTCATGTATTTGTTATAATGATGAAAAGATGCCTTATTCGCAATTCAGTTAGATAATGGCCAAATGACACAGACATTTCACCAAAGAGTATGTACAAGTGGCGAATGAGTGTACAAAAATATGTTCAATGTCACTAGTCACTGGAAAAATGAAAGTTAAAAAAAAGAAAGAAAAGTAAAAGTTAAACCTATGAGATACCTATCAAAAGATTGAAATGAAAACAGATAGTGACAATGCCAAATGCTCATGAGGAGTCAAAGAAATTGATTCATTCATATGTTACTAGTGTGGATATAAAATGATATGGCTGTGTTGGAAAATGGTCATATTATTTGACTAACATTTGACCATTTGGCCATTTCATATGACTAACATTTGACCTAGTAATTGCTATCTTGGACATCTACTCCAGAGATATAGAAAAAAATATATGCATACACAAAAACTTGTGAAAGAATGTTCATAACAGCTTTATTCCTGATAGTCAAAAACAAGAATCAACCCAGTGTTCCTCAGATAGGACAGTGGTTAACCAAACTGATACTCTCTTACCATGGAATCCCATTCAGCAATAAAAAAGAATGAAGTATTGATACATGCAACAACGTGGAAGAATCTCCAGGGAATTATACTGAGCAGAAAAAGTCAATCCCAAAAAGTTGTATACTATATGACTATATTTATTCAACATTCTTGAAATGACAAAATTATAGAAATGAAGATATTGTTAGTGACTTACAGGGTTTAAGAAAGTAGTTGGAGTGGAAGACAAGTGGGGTTTACTGTAAAAGGGCAACATGAGAGAATCTTGCCATGCAGGAATGTTCTATATCTTGACCATAGTCATATCAGTATCTTGGGTTTGATATCATACTATCATTTTGTAAGATGTCACCACTGGAGGAAACTGGGTAAAGGGTCAGTTGTAGAAAAACTCTGCAAGGTAAATGAAAATACTTGTGTTGGAAAAACAAACAAATCCCCAAATCAAACTCCATTTTTCCTACTGTAGTCTCACAACTCAGATCACTGATATGTCTTCAAAAGATCTGAGCATTTAACCCCACCAGTAACCCAGCCATCGATTCTGTAGCAGACAGCATCTAGATTTCCTCTAATGTAGTTCCCTTACCATGTCAGTTCTCACAGGTTGAAGGCTCAGTCCTCCCAAATGGTCCCCCCCCACACACTTTAGGTGCCAGTCACAGGCTCCAAGTTGATTTTACCTGTGCTTTGAACAGCTATAAACAGGGATTTCCACAATCTCCTCCTAGGGTTTCATTAATTTGCTCTAGAGATTCACAGAAGCCAGGGAAACACACTAACTACTTTATTATACAGATATTAATATACAGATAACAGGTGCACATGGTGAGGTGGGGAGCGAGAGGCACAGAGCTTTCATGGCTCTTTTGACACACTACCTGGAAGCTCTCTGAACTCTGAGTTTTCATGGAAACTTCGTTCTGTAGGCACAATTGCTAATAGACTGGGTGAGGTAAGGCAGCAAGTCCTGTTAACTTAGATTCTTCTTGGCTTCTATGTGTAGCATCTCTTCCTACAGAGCAAGACATAGGATCCCTTCTGGGTGAGGAGAGGTGCTATAATTTGCATCTGAAATGTCCTCCAAAAGTCCATGTGTTAAAAGTTTGGTTCCCAGACCATGAGACTATTGGAAGCTGGTGGAATCTTTAAGATGTGGGACCTAGTGGGAAGAAGGTAGGTCACTGGGGTATTGCCCTTGAAGGAAATATTGGGACTCCAACCTTGCCCCCCTGCCCTTCCTGGCCACCATGAGCTGAGCAGATTTGCCCCACCATATTTTTCTCACTATGATGTGTTGCCTCATCACAGGCCCAAGATAACAGGGCCAAAAACTCCAAAACCATGAGTCAAAGAAAATCTTTCCTCTTTTTAAGTTGATTGTCTTGAGTATTATTTTATAGTAATGGAAAGTTTACTAACACAAGGGTCTTATGAACTGCTATTGAACAAAAGTAGGTCAGAAAATTCCTCTTTGGCCAGCTCCAACACAGAAAGGCAGGGATAGATTAGAGTTTCTCTGACCTGCCTCGGGAAAAAGAAATTGTAGTTTCTGTGCCTGCCTTGGGGAGGAGGTTTTAAGCAAAGAATCATATATGAAAACCAAAATATCAGCACTCTGGGAGGTTGAGGCAGGAGGATCATGAGTTTAAAACCAGCCTTGGTAACTCAGTAAGCCCTCATCTCAAAAGAAAAAAAAATTAAAAAGGGATATAACTTAGTGTGAAGATGCTCACTCAATACCCTCCAACATATGCATCACAGGCCCAAGATAACAGGGCCTGTTTCATAAATTATAAAGCAGTACACAAAAAGAAGATTCTCTTTCCTCCTTTCCTGTTCTTATTAACTCAAGTAGAGGAAGGGACTATGCTTAGGCTTTCCATGTCTCAGGAAGCCTTTCCTGTATGCTTAGGCTTACCATGTCTCAGGAAGTGCTTGTTTGTGTGCATTATGGAGAAGTACTTAAGCCAGGTCTCACCTCTAATGCAGGAGGAGGAAGGTCCTGCCCCTAGAGAGACAGAACTTTGCTTAACATGACTTTTGAGAGCCTCTCACAGCAACTCGTGTTGACAGATCCCTGTCCTGGACATAACTCCACTCAGAGACATCACAGGATAAGAAAGTCAGGACCTGCAAAGAAAGTCAGCTGCCAGTTAGGGGACCAGAGATGCATGGTGTGAAGGAAAAGTTTTATATCCTGAACTTTCATATGCACAATCTCCTTTGCTCTTGTCCTTTTCTGAAGCAGGCATAGCAAGGATCATTCCTGTTCATTTGAAAACTCTGAAGCTAGAAGCTGAGACCTGTCCAAGATTCACTCAGTAAATGAGTCAGCATCCCAAGTTGGGGCCAGTCTCAGCCAGATATTTTCCACAACACAAATGGTGTCCAGAGGGAATAACTACAACATGAAAATGCAGCCCTCCTCTTCTGCCACCCAGAGCTTCTTCCCAGAGTGTTGAATCCTGGCCTCCCCTTGCAACCTCCTGTCTGAAGGAGCTGTTTCACAGAGGCTCTGGCTTATTTCTGGGTGCTGCTTGAAGTAGATCCCCTCACTCCCAACTTGGAGTATTCAGTGATCCATTTAAAGGCAGAAAATCCAGTTTGTGGTCTTGGGTATCTCCCTAAGCAGGTGGTATCTCTCACAGGTGCCTCTCCAGGGCCTTCTCAGCGCCTCTTCCAGTCTTTCCTCAGTCATGGCAGCTGGAATTGGAAGGGGAAAAGCAGCTCTCATTCTCAATTGTCCCTAAAGTCCCAGAATGTCCTAGAAGTCTCCCCAGAGACAGAAGAGAACAAAATCAGGACTCATTTGCCTCCAAAGTAGGCTGAGGAAATGGCTGCCCCTGCCATCCCCCAAGGCCTACCAGGGACAGAATGCTTTCCACAAAAATACCATCTCTTCACTGCTGCCCTTACTGGGACAAAATTGGGTTACAGAAATAAATGCAAGGGCAGAATAAGTTCATCATGTGCAGCTTGCCAACCTGGAACAAAGAGGGGAGCGCTGAGGCCAGGAATGTTTGAATTGGGGAGGATGGGGCTGGGATGTGGTAGGTGTGGAGGTTGCAGTTCGGGCTCCCTCCACAACCTTACCTTCCACCCCTTTACTAGAGATTGAACCCAGGGTCTTCACACTGAGCTACATCCCTCCCTAACCTTAGTTTTTGTTTTTTTGTTTGTTTTTGAGATGGGGTCTCACTGAGTTACTAATTCGCCCAGGCTTGACTCAAACTCCTGATCCTCCTGTCTCAGCTTCCCAGAGTGCTGGAATTATAGTTGTGTGCTACTACACTGTAGCTGCAGCAAGGGATCTTGAACTATGTAGCCTTTCAGTCAACAAGTCATTTAGCAATTCTTTATTGAGTGCTTGCTCTGTATCTGGCTCCAACTTGTATTCCAGTGCCCACTGCTCCTGTCTTCTAATTTCTGTCAGTCACTAAAGGATTAGAGAGCAAAGCTCCCAGGGAGACAGGAGGCAAGAGCTACGAGGACGAAGGCATAAGCTTAGGACAGCCAGTGCTGGTTGCCATCAATTTGTGGGATTTTAAGCACTCGTTTCTTCATTCATTCATTCTCTCCCTCATTAACCATTCTCTTATTTAATAAATATTTATGGAGTGTCTATTTTGTGCCAGGCACTGGAGAGGCTGAGAAGAGATCTCTCATTACCATGATGTCACAATTTAGGAGTTACCCCTTAAAAATCCACAGATGCTTTCCAGTCACTGCTGCCAAACCCGAGATCGAACAATCCCGAAGAAATGTATGCCAAAATTTTTCAGACATACAAGGTTCAAAAATGGGTCCCTAGCACCTCATAAAAACCTTTCCCTTTCCAGGGCCTCTCTGCAACATCTGTGAGGGTTTTACTAGGGAAAGAGAAGAGGGGCTGTAGAGAGAGCTCTGAAAAGCCCAGCTGTTCAGCCAGCGTCCTCCCCTAATCTCTTTCTCCCTGGAGCTCCTCCAAGTTCCTGGCTGCCTTAAAGGCTCAGTAACTTCTGACTAGTCAGTTGCATTTGTGTGCTCAACAAGAATCTACTGAGCAGTCATAAAATGCTAACACTTCTCTGAGAGCTGGAAATCCAAGCATGAGCTAGACAGCCATGACTTACTCGGTTTACAGTCCAGTCAGTGGGGAAGACAGAGC
Source organism: Hydrochoerus hydrochaeris (assembly GCA_004027455.1). Classification (NCBI taxonomy): domain Eukaryota; kingdom Metazoa; phylum Chordata; class Mammalia; order Rodentia; family Hydrochaeridae; genus Hydrochoerus; species Hydrochoerus hydrochaeris. The sequence continues at coordinate 15,154 of PVLA01004428.1, forward strand.
TTAATTAATTCCAGGAGTAACTAATTGACTGCAATTGTGCTAATTGCTTGGAGAAAGACTACATGATAAGGACAGCCTCACTCAACAGACCAAGCAAGTAAAGTTTCCTGGAGCAGGTGACATTTAATGTTGATAACTAACAAATGAGGGGATTTGTCCAGGCAAGGAGGTAGGAGAGAATACAGTATACATAATCTCAGAGGCCAGACATATAGTATTTTCAAAGAACAGTGAACAGCTCAGTGTTTGGAGCTGAATGAGCTAGGAATAGAAGCTCAAGATGAGTTCTAGGACATAGGCGAGAAGGGCCAGACAGGGAGAGCTTCTCATGCCATGGTAAGGATTTGGATTGCATCCTGAGAACACTGAGGAGCACTGAAGGGCTTTAGGCAGAAGGCTAGATCAGGCTTGCATTGGCTTTGGGAACAGCCCAGCGTAGAAAAGGAGGGACTGCTGGAAAGCAGTCACAGTCCTTCAGGTGGGAGATGGTGACAGCAGCTTTGCCTATATAGTGTGATGAGGACAGGGAACAGTGGACAGTCCATCATGTTTAGGAATGGAATGGAACCAACAGACATTGTGGTAGTTTGTCCCTGTGGCTTCAGAGAACAGAGGTTCATTCCTCTTCTCTACAGTGGGGTTCAGAGCACATAAGGGAGAAATTCTTCAGAATTGAGGGTTTAGTAAATTTGAATGGATGTCAAGGGCATCATGCTGAGTCAAACAAGTGAACTTCCAAAAGTTACATACTGTATGATTCCACACGTTATAGCATTCTTGAAATGACAAAGTCATAGAGATAAAGAATACATTAGTGGTTCAAAGGATTCAGGATATGGAGTAGGGCAGGGAAATGGATGTGACTGTATTGGGATAGCTTGAGGGAGATTTTTGTGGTGATGGAATAGTTCTGAATTTGGGTTGTGGTGGTAGTGGTAAAATGGCATAGAACTATATGTACACATTAAACCAGTGTTGATTTCCTTGCTTTCATGTTGTACTACAGGTACATTAATCTATTGGGGCAAACTGAATGAAAGGTATATGGAAACTCTATGCTTTGTTGTTCCAACTTCCTATGAATCTATACTTACATGAAAAATTTTTAAATTGAAAAAACAGACAAAACACAGTTCCTGTTATGGAGCAAGCATCTCACAAGATGAACTGTGAATAAAACCAGGCTCTTTGCAGGGAGCCTCTGCCTCAATCCTGTGGGCAGAGAAATAAAGGGAGTTGTTCTGAATGTGGCATTTACTATGAGTCTGGGCCATGTTTTTAAAATCATAGTACAGGAAATTAAACCCAAGACCTTCAGATCCCCATTCCCTTTTATATTCTTTGAGTTAGGGTTTCACTAATTTGCCCAACCTGGGCTCAAACTTGTGATCATCCTGCCTCAGCCTCCCAGAGTTTTGGGATTACAGGTATGAGTCACCATGCCTGGTTTGAGCCACGTATGTGTATTAAGTAGTGGGGATGGAATTCTATAGAGATGAAGGGAATCCAAGGAAGATATTTTTTAGAAAAAATTAAGAGTACAAGTTAGGCAAATTAGAAATTGGAGTTACAGAAAGAATACCCTTAAAGTTCTTTGAAACATCAGCTTGCACTTAAGAATTTGTGTACAAATTGTTAACTCTTTGACTGAAAGTCTGAAGTATGAACATCAGGGAGACTGACACTGTGAGCCCCTGGGTGGCATGTCAGTGGAAAACACTATGTTCAGCTAGGACCCTGCTAATTCTTTAGTAACTCGCCAGACCAAAACTAACCTTTTTTTGTTGATAGACTTTTTTAGAACAGTTTTAGGTTGATAGCAAAATTGAGCAGAAGGTACAGAAATATATTATATATCCCCTGCCCCACATCTACACAGCCTCCCTTAAAATTGATATCCTCTACCAGAGAGATCCATTGGTTACAATTGGCCTTTTTTTGGGGGGGGTACCGGGGATCAAACTCATGACCTCACATTTGCCAAGCAGGCACTTACACCACTGAGCTAAATACCCGGCCGCCATTGGTTACAACTGATGAACCCGTATTGACTTATGACTAAAGTCCAGTTTACACGGGGTTCATTCTTAGTGATTGTAATGCTTTAGATCTAGAAAGATCTCTAAAAGCCTCATGTGTTCAGAAGTGGGGTTTTGGAAGATGACTGTATCGTGGAGGTGTTATACTCATCAGTGGATTAATCCCTAGCTGAATGCACTGTTAGGAGGCAGGGCCTCCTTAGAGGCAGGTCAGTGGATATGTGACCTCCCATCCCCTCCTTTGCTATCTACTTTCTGCTCACTATGACATGAGCAGCTTTCATCTGCTATGTCCCTCTGCCATGCCATCTCTGCCTTGGAGCCAGCCAACTATGCAATGAAATCTCTAAAAAATTTTGAGTGCAAATAAACCCCTCCTCCTGTAAGTTGTGATGTTGACTATTTTGTCCCAGCAGCAGAAACCAGTCTAAGACATTAATGTACATTGTATAGGTTTGGACATATGTATAATGACATGTACTCATCATTATAGTGTCATACAAAGTAGTTTCGCAGAACTAAAAATCCCGCATGCTCCACTTATCCATCCCTCCTTTCCCTCTAACCCCTGGAAACCACTGTTATTTTTACTATCTCCATAGTTTTGCCTTTTCCATAATGACTTGCAGTTGGAGTATTATAGTACATAGCTTCTTCAGATTGGTTCCTTTCATTTAATTATATGCACTTAAATTTCCTCTATTTTTCATAGTTTGATATCTAAATTTTTCAGTGCTAAATATTCCATTATTTGGATGCACCATGGCTTATTTACCCCCTTATTTACAAAGAACACTTTGGTTGCTTTGAGGTTGTGGTAATTGTGAATAAAGCTGCTATAAACATCACATGCATGTTTCTGTGTGGACACACATTTTCAATTGATTTGTTCAAATACTAGGATGTGAAATTTCTGGATCATATGGTAAGAATGTATTTAGCTTTGTAAGAAATTGACAAACTATCTTCCAAAGTGGCTGTATCATTTTGCACTCCGACCAGCGATGGATGAGAGTTTCTGATTGTACGGAAAGTTAAAGGACCTCAGTGAGGTTTCTGGCAAATAAACAGTTAAACTCCTGCTAGAGAGAGAAGCTAAGAAAAACAGAGAGCTGATAAGGCCTAGTCTGGCCTGGCTCACTTCAGGCCAGGGCCCCAATTCCCTCCTCCTTCCACATCCAACTAAGCATAAAAAAGAAAGTAAGGAGGGGACCACATTGTAAAAAACTCACTTAGTATATAAAATATACACTAATACCTGTACACACACACTTATATATGTACATATATTTCATTATTTTCTCACCATAACAACACACTAAAATGCACGTGTAGCCTTTTTACTAACTCAGGCTTGAGTGTAACTCTACTGTGATTCTCACAAGATAAGCATCTGGACAGCACAAAAACCACAGAAGTGCCTATCCAAGAATGCACACCGGGAGGTTCATGGCTCCACAGGTTCTCAGCATGCTGCTAGATTTTCTCTCGAGTCCCACCCTCTCTTTTCCAATAGGAGATAGCAGCGGGTATGAAGAATTTGCTAGAATTTGGAATCCAGAGTTTTCTAACACATTTGAACGTGACACCCAAGGGTGTCTGCAGAGAAACCTGGTCTCAGAGGAGCTCTACAGACCACGAAATTGAGTGCTGAGGATGGACTTGATGATGAAAATATATTTGAAATCTTAGTTGCAACAGATATTCATCTTGGATTTATGAAGAAAGATGCAGTGAGAGGAAATGATACATTTGTCACACTTGATGAAATTTTATGACTTTCCCAGGAAAATGAAGTAGATTTTATTTTGTTAGGTGGCTATTTTTTCCGTGAAAATAAGCCCTCAAGAAAAACATTACATACTTGCCTAGAGTTTACTTAGAAAATATTGTATGGGTGATCATCCAGTACAGTTTGAAATCATTTGTGATCAGTCAATCAGCTTTGGCTTTAGTAAGTTTCCAAGATGGCAACTCATCATTTCAATTCCAGTGTAATTCTAGCGCAATTTCATGGCAATCATGACCACTCCGCTGGGGTAGATGTACTCTGTTCCCTGGTTATTTTAAGTTGTTCTGGATTTATAAAGCACTTTGTACATTCAGTGTCTGTTGGGAAGATAGATATTAGTCCAATTTTGATTTAAAAAGAAAGCACAAAAATTGCTCTCTATGATTTAGGATCCATTCCAGATGAAAGGCTCTATCGAATGTTTGTCAATAAAAAAGTAACAGTGTTGAGACCAAAAGAAGAGAACTCTTGATTTAACTTATTTGTGATTCATCATAACAGGGGTAAACATGGAAGTATTACCTTCATTCTAGAACAGTTTTTGGACGACTTCATTGATCTTGTTATCTGGGGCCATGAGTATTTGGTTGGAGTATAAAATAGCTCCAATAAAAAGTGAACAACAGCTCTTTTATGTATCACAGCCTAGAAGATCAGTGATTGCTTCTCTTTCCCCAGGAGAAGCTGTGATGAAACATGTTGGCTTGCTGCGCATTAAAGGGAGGAAAATGAATATGCACAGAATTCCTCTTCAAACAGTGAGATAATTTTTTATGGAAGATTTGTTTTGGCTAGTCATCTGGACATTTTTAACCCAGATAATCCCAAAGTAACCCAAGTCACACAGAGGTTCTGTGTGGAGAAGATTGAGGAAATGCCTGAAAATGCTGAATGAGAACATTTAGAAAATTCTCGACAGCCAGAGAAGCCTCTTATACAACTGCATGTGGACTATGGTGGAGGCTTTGAATCTTTCAACATTCATCGTTTTAGCCAGAAATATGTGAATCGGGTAGCTAACCCAAAGGACGTCCATATTTTCAGGCATAGACAACAAAAGAAAAAAAGAGGACAAGAGATTAACTTTGGGAAGCTTATCACAAAATCTTTAGAAGGAACAACTCTCAGGGTAGAAGACCTTGTAAAACAGTATTTTCAAACTACAGAGAAGAATATTCAGCTCTCACTGCTAGCAGAAAGAGGCATGAGTAGAGGCTGAGTGCTCAGATCCCAGTCGGAGGACTGAGCTTCTGCCATTAGTGCTGATGCCCTCATGAGTATGGATCTTGCTGAACAGATGTCAAATGACTTTGATGACAGTATCTCTGCAGCACCCAGCAGAGGGAGCTGAGTCCAAGGTATGGGGCGAAGAGGAGGCCAGGGAAGAACTCCACCCAATGAGGAGGGTCTCAGAGAGGCAGAGCAGGCACTGATCTGAATGCTTCTCCTCGAAGCAGGAGCTCAAGGACCACTGCGTCAACATGCAGAAATATGTCTATCTGAGATGCTTTTGAATCTTCAAGACAGAAGCCCTCCTGCAATGTTACTACTAAGAATTATGCAGAGGCAATTGAGGTAGATGTGTCAGATGAAGAAGAAGATCTTTTCCCTACCACTTCCAAGACAGATCAAAGGTAGTCAAGCACATCATCCAGCAAGCACATATCCCAGAGCCAAATAGCTAAGGGGATTGATTTTGAATCAGAAGAGGATGATGATGATGATCCTGTCATGAGCACTAATTCTTTAAGAAGAAACAGAAGATAATGTATTTAGTGAGACTTCCAAATTTCCAAAATATAGGAAAAACAAACATTTTTGCAAGTTGAGATTATGGTTGAGGATTTTTTAACTATTGCTCTTAACTGAGGAATCTGAAGAAGACTTACATAACAGAAACTAATGTATAAAGGTTTATGTTTTAAGCATTATTTCCTGAACATGACTCACATAATATTTAGTGACATAAATATTATAAATAGTATTGGTTCTCCTTGGTTTTTAATTTGATTATTATTATCTGAGGATGTTCTATAAAATTTAAAATATTTTTCTGACAAATATATTTCACTCAATAAGAAGGAAAAGAATGCACACGGGGACAGTGGAAGGGGCAATGGCCACATCAAGAGTCTCAGAGCCCAGAATAGCCAGTAAAGTTATAACAACTCTCAAGGGGAAGAGTCCCTTTCCTGCCATATAATAAAAGAGGCTGAGAACAACCCACCCCCCTAAATTCTGGCTCTGGACTCCATAACTTAATCCAACAAAGTAGCCATCTACTTCCTTGTTTCTTTCCCATGACTTTGCTCCTTATTTCTCTTTTTTTTCCAATAAAGTGATTGCTGTTTCTCAATCTCTATTTTATTGATGTGGGGCTTTTTGTTTTTATTTTTGTTTTTTATGGACCCTAGATAAAAATCTACCCTCACAAGATATAACATGTAATTCCATATCCTAACTAGCCTTTGGTATTTTTAGTCTTTTTGGATTTGGGCCATTCTGTTAAGTATGCAGTGTTTTCTCATTGTTATTTTAAATTGTTTTGTTTTGTTTTGTTTTTGCAATACTGAGAACAGAATCCAGAGCCACCAATATGTTACACCAATCTATATTCCCATGTTACTAATAATAGTCTATATGCCCAGACCATCATTATTATTTTAGTTTTTAATGACCTAGGTTTTTAAAAAAAATTTAAATGAAAAAAGAATAAAAACAATGATACAGAATTTCAAAAACATAATAGGAGATTAATAATGGTTAATATATTATGTATATAAAGTAGTTGCTCAGATTACAAAATAAAGGCATGAAAAAATGACCAAACTATGAAAGCACAAATGGTTGTTTTTGATAAGGGAACAGAAAATAGTAGTATAATATTATATATAATGTATAATTATATATAATATATAATCTTTTCCCTTTTTTTGCTCTTTTACCCTATCATAGTTGTTCTTTTCTTTTAAGCTATTTCTACCCCTTTCATTTATACAATATTGTGCATTTTGGATCCTATTTACTCTTTCAGTGTTTTACACTAGGAACACAATACAATGTTTCCACATATGAGTAATTTATTTCACTTTTGAGTATGGTCTCAAGTTGCATCCACTTACCTATAAAAGCCTCCAGTTTAACCTTCTTTATATCTGAGTGGCACTCCATTATATAAAAGTGTCACATCCTTTTTATACATTCTGCAATTGAAGGGAATTTGGGTTGTTTCCAAAATTTAGCTATTACAAATTGTGCTATTATAAACATGGTTAAACATATATCACTATGGTATGATGCTTTCAATTCTTGTGGGAAAATATGCAGAAGAGGAATAGCTGGATCGAATGCGACCTCCAATTCTAGTTTTTTGAGAAATCTCCACACTGATTTACACCATGGTTGTACTGGTCTACACACCCACCAACAGTGGAAAGAAGTGTTCTTTTTTTCCGTATCCCCTCCAGCATTTGTTATTGGCTGATTTCTTGATGTTAGTCATTCTTTCTAGAGTGAGATGAAATCTAAATATTGTTTTAATTTGCATTTCTTTAATGACCAGTGATGCCAAACACTTTTTCATATACTAATTTGCCATTTGTATTTCTTCATCTGATAAGTGTGTATTCATTTCAGGTGCCCATTTTGGGATTGGTTCTTTGAATTTGGGGGGCCTGATTTTTTTCAATTATTTTATGTTCTAGATGAAAGTCCTTTGTGGGACAGTTGGCTAAAATTTGTTCCCAATTCACGGGATTTCTTTTCACTCTGTTGGTGATATCTTTGTTGTGCAAAATCTTTTTAATAAGATGAGATCCCAGTTGTTAATTCTTTGAAATACTTCCCATGCCATTTGGGTTTTGTTCATGAACTCTTTACCTTCCCCTATATCCTCAAGATTTCTACCTAACTTGTCTTCTAGTAGATTTAGTATTTCTGTTTTAGTATTTAGATCTTTGATCCATATTGATTTTAGTTTGGTGCATGTTGATAGACATGGGTCTAGTTTTAGTCTTCAGCATATGGAAAGCCAGTTTTTCCAGCACCACTTATTAAAGTAAACATGTTTGGATCCTCTGTCCAAGATAAGGTGGGTGAGTGTGTTTGTGGTTGTGTCTGCATCTTTTAATCTGTTCCACTGACCCTCAGTTCAGTGTTTTGCTTTGTTTGCCAGTACCATTCTGATTTATCACAACAGTTTTGTAGTATAATTTCAAGTCACGGATTGTGATGCCTCTTGCTTTGCCTTTGTTGCCCAGAATTGCTGTAGTGGTTGATTGATTGTGTCAACTTGAGACATTTACAAGCTTAACTAAATTGGCTTAGCAACTGTATACCCTAGGGTGTAGAAGACCCACCCTAGGGTGGTTCATCACCTCGACAGTATAAAAGGGAATGAGGAAGGAAGAATGAATTCCATTCTTTGGAGAAGCTCCAGTTTTTGCCTTTGGCTTAGATGTCATTTCCTGGCTTCCTGTGTAGATTCTTCAGCTTTTTGGCATAGACTCTTCAGCCGTCCAGTGTAGACACTTCGGCCTTCTGTCACAGATCCATCAGCCTGCTGGTGCAGACTTGCACAGGACACTGGGGTGAGCTCCAGACTTTGGATTGAATCCTTTGGCGTCCAGGTGCTGACACTTTTTGCAAACTTCCTTATCCAACTCTTTGGCTAACCATCATATGCCAATCTTATAATTTCTTATATATTTGGATATTTCATGTTGCATCTGTATTCTATAGTAAAACCATAATACAATTGTCTTTGCTATTCTAGGTCTTCTAGTTCCAAGTGACAAAAAAAATTTGTTTTTGTACTGGGGATCAAACTTGCTATCTCACATTTGCCAGGCAGGCGCTTATGCCACTGAGCTAAATCCCCAGCCCTTCCAAGTGAATTTTAGGAATGTTTTCTCTGGATCTGTGAGATATGCTAATGGTATTTTGATTGAGATTGCATAAAATCTGTGAAATGATTTTGTGAGTGTAATTATTTTCACAATGTTGGTTCTTCCTATCCATGACCAAGGGACATTTTTCCATTTTTTGATATCCTCTTCTATCGCCTTTTTCAGAGGACTATAATTTTCAGCACATAGATCTTTTATTTCCTTTGTTAGACTTATTACTAAGTATTTAATTTTTTTGAACATTATTGAAAAGAGAGTGGTTTCCTTAATATCTCTCTTAGTGAGTTCATTATTTGTGTATAGGAATGCTATTATTTTTGAGTGTTGACTTTATCCTGCTATGCTACTGAATTTGGTTATTAAGTTTAGAATTCTTTTGGTGGAGTTTTCAGGGTCTCTTATGTAGGTTGTCATATCATCTGTGAATAGTGATAATTTAACTTTTCTTTTCTATTTTTATTCCTTTTATCTCTCTCTTGTCTAATTGCTCTGGCTAATGTTACCAGAACTCTATTGAATAGAAGTGATCATAGTGGATATCCTTGTCTTGTTCCTGACTGTAGGCTGAAAGCTTTCAGGTTTTGTCCATTTAGTATGATGTTGACTGTTGGTTTGTCACATATGATTTTTAATCAGATTGAGCTAAGGACCATCTATTCCAATTTTATCTAGGGTTTTTATCATGAATATTTGATTTTATTAAAAGTTTTTCTTCCTCTATGGAGAGGATCATGTGATTTTTTTGTATTTGTTTCTGCTGGTGTGGTATTATATTTATTGATTTGTGTATGTTGAACCATCCCTCTATTCCTAGGATGAATCCCACTTGTTCATGGCATACAACCTTCTTGATTTGCTGCATTCTGTTTGTCTCAAGTGCATTAATTTCTGCTCTGATCTTTTTAATTTCCTCTCTTCTATGAGCTTTTAGTTCAATTTGTTTTTCTTTTTCAAGAAGCTTGAGGTGCACCATTAGGTTATTTGTGCTCATTCTGTTTTGCTAATGTAAGAATTCACTGCTATAATTGTCTCTCTGAAGACTGCTTTCATTGCATCCCACATGTTCAATTAAGTTGTATTTTCATTTTTGTTCAATTGCAGATATTGTATAATTTCTTCTTTAGTTTTGTCTGTGAACCTTTGATTGCTTAGGAAGTTGTTATTTAGTTTCTATATGTTTGTGGAGTTTTTGATGTTTTTTTGTCATTAACTTCCAATTTCATTGCACTTTTGTCAGATAATATGCATGGAATTATTTGAATTCCTTTGCATTTACTTAAGCATGATCTATGGGCTAGTATGTGGTATATTTTTAAAATTTTATTTAAAGAGAGTAAAGCCAAAAAAATAAAGCAGAATAAAGCAAACAAAACAGTTAAAGTGATACAGGATTTCAAAACAAGATAAAAGTAAATCAACAATGGCTACCATAATGTCTCATTATCTTCAAAATGGCCACCCATATCATCAGACACAATAAAATCAAACAAAATAGGGCAGAATAAAGCCAATCAAAACAGAACATTGAAGAAAACAAAACAATAAAATACAACAAAACAAAACAGTGAAAATATTGGATTTCAAAAACAAGACAGAAGGAAATACCCCACACTTGCTATATTGCATATTGTTATCTTCTAAATAGATGCTCAGACTATTGGCTTTAGGCCTGCAAAATCAATCAAACAATACAAGAATTAAGTTGTTTTTGTTCCTCAGTTGCTATCAACTCAACCTGTGATCCTCAGAAATAGCCACTTATGGGTGGAGGGTGGCTCTTCTTGTCTTCCAACCTGCACATCGGCTGGCTCACAGGAAGAGCGAACTGGCTTCTTACTTCTCTTCCAGTCCCCTCATGGCTGCCAATGGATCACAGGAAGAGTGAATTGGTATCTTGTTTCTCTTCCCAGCCTTGCATGGCTGCTTGCTGGCTCACGGGAAGGGAAAATTGGCCTCTTGTTTCTCTTCTTGGCCCCACATGGCTAAGTGGTCTATTTTAGAGAATGTCCCATTTGGCAGCTGAAAAGAATGTATATTCTGATGTTGTTGGGTGGAACACTGTAAAAATCTACCAAGTCCATTTCTTCACAAGTTTGGTTCACTTTTGTTATTACTTTGTTGATTTTTTTGGTCTATTTGATCTCTTTGTGGCAATGGAATTTTTAGGTCCCCCATTATAATTTCATTATTGTTTGTTTTTCCACATGTCTATTAATAATTGTCTTATATAGTTAGGTGCTCCCATGTTTGGTACACACATATTTATGATTATAATCTCTTCCTCTCAAAATTTTCCCCTAACAAGTATGTAGTGACCCTTTGTTCTTTTGATAATTCTTGGTTTGGAGTTCACATGATCTGCAAAAAGAATAGCTAAGCTTGCTTTTTTCTAGGTTCCTGTTGCATGGAGTATTGTTTTCTATCCTTTGACTTTCATTCTATGAATTACCTCTTGAGTTAAATGTGTTTCTTGTATATGGCATGTGATTGGATTTTGTTTCTTGATCCACTCTGCCAATCTGTTTCTTTTGATTGGTGAACTGAGGCCATTTACATTTCCAATTATTTAAGAGTGAGATGTTAGTATCTGTTTGGCTCAGTCCCCAGTCTTTTGGTGATGGGGTATGGTGAGGTTATTATCCTAGAACTTCCCAGTATTGTTACAGAAGTGAGAACAACTGATAAACACAGATATGACTAGCTAAAGTAGTAAATTAGCACTGACAATAACATCAAGCAGTTTTGAAACTGACAAACTGTAGTAACTATTAATTTTGTACCTGCAACCATAAAAGCAAAATCTACAGTTATGGAACAAAACCAATGATAAATTGGGTGCTTGTATGCAAAGTGTTTCCCCTTGGTAGAGTGGTTTTACCTCATGGTTGGGAAATTTAAGGACAGTGAATAGAACAGAGATAACTGAAAATTTAAAGTCAAAGCCAGGCTGGAGGACAAAGGATGATCACACAAGCTTCAAGAAACTAGAGAAGAGGGCAGAAGAGAAAGAATAAAGGAGTAAACAAAGGATTATTGAAGTTGACCAGAAAAATTAGAAAAACTTCCTTCATATGAAAATATGATTAAGTCTAGAGTGGTAAATTGGGGAAAGGGAGAAAGAAGACAAATAAATTAGAACAAAAATATAGGTAAAAGACAAAAAAAAGGAAAAGGAACAAGAAACAAACCACAAACCAGCTAAAATAAATAAATAAGAAAAATAAATTCCTCTGGTGTCCACCAAGAGACCAAAACTACTAGGTAACACTGCCAAAACTGCAGTAGAGTTTGTGCTGGCTTTGAGGCAGATCATGGCCTCCATATGTGGGGACCTGAGAGCAGAGTCTTCAGTCAGTGTTTTCTGTATGTCCCTTAATGGCCTCCCACTCCTTACCCTGTTTCTTTTGGTGGCATCTCTCTCCCAGTTGCTGTGCTATTTTCAGACAGATACAGGGTGCTGTTCCCAGTCCCATGCACTTTCAGCTCCTCCTGGTGCTTGCTCAGCCTTCTGTGTTCCACTTATACGGGCAAGCCCGTCCTCTCAGGTCATTTGTTGCAGGGTGAGTGGGATGCTATGATATGGTCTGGTCCTCTGCTCCTGCTGTTGCAGTATAAGGCTGCTCAGTCCCAATTCTTACTCCTTTCCCAAGGTGAGGTGCTAACTTCCCATTTGTTGCTTTACAAGTTCTACTGCCACAGTGACTCACCTCTGCTGTGGTCTATAGCTTGGTCAGGTGAGATGAGGTGCTATGGGTTGTCTTTCTGCTCCCGCCACCAGTGGTGGGAGGACAGCCTGGGGCTGCACAGTCCTGAGGTGCAAAGCTTTTTAATTTCCCATGCCTTTCTAACTACAGGTCATAGGGGAGGGGTTAGCTGTTCCATTTTGTACACACCCCTATAGTCTATAATATTTTTCCTGGTGGTTCCAGTTAGTGCTCTGGTGAACAAAAGGAAAGGGAAGAAAAGAAAAAAAAAGATGGGAAAAAGGGAAGAAAAATGATAACATGCCAATCATGAAGGCAGGAACAGTTCATGTCATAAGAATTTATTCTTGGACTATAGCACCTTCTGTTTGGAGGAAGGCAGAAGAGGCAGGGCATCTTATATTCCAATTCTATCCAATATGACTTGATTTAGCCACATTAATTTGGTCTCGCTCTCACTCTCGCTCTCGCTCTCGCTCTCTTCCTCCTTTTCACTCTCTTCCTCCTTTTCACATTCCAAGTACTGCGTGCAGTCATTCAGATCAGGCCACCCACCACAGCCTGGTAGGCTGGCTGGCCATATTATTAACTCATTAACTCCTTATTTGATCTATTAGTCTTCATATCAGGTTGATTTTAGTTTCAGTCCCTCCCAATTCTTCCCATTACCTGTGTTTTAGTTGAATTTCTCTGAGTAGGTCTGGACAAGTTTTCTCCCCTATTCAGCCATGTTGAATGAAATGGTAAAATTTCAAATTCTACTTATGTGTTGTTTTTTTATACATGAAAGCAATTGATTTTTATGTATTAAAGTTACATCCTTCAAACTTTCTTAATCACTTATTAGGTTCTAGAAGTTTTGTGCACATTAGTTGTGATATTTTCCACAGATAATTGGGTCATCTAAAAATGAAAGCACCTGTTTTTCCTGTTCATGCTACATTGTGCTGGCTAGGACTTCTGGAATAACGATGATAAGCAATGATGAGCAGGAACATTCTTGCCATGTTCCTGATTTTAAGAAAAAAGTTTCTAAACATCAAAGTATTTTCATAGATTTCCTTTATTAAATTGAGGCAAGTCCCCTCCAAATTCACATCTCCTAATGTGTACAGTGTACAGATTTCAGGGAACTGACTTGAATATTCCACCATCTTGTTGTCTCCCTCCCTCTCAGTCAATGCTTGCCATTCCTCCTTAGGTTGTCCATCCTTCAGCTTGCTGCTATTAAAACCCTAATATTATCTAAGATTAGTTTTTGATAGGTACAGATTGCAGCAGCTCTTAGATGAGGAAAGAAGGAAATGAAATATAGGTAAGAAGAGAGAGAAATATACCTTTCCTGGGTAAGTTTGTCAAGGCCTGTGTGAACAACACATCTTGTCAAATGTTATGGTTTATATCTAAAATGCTCCGAAAAAGTCTCATGTATTCTGAGGTGAGGATTTTGGAAGATAGCTGGATTACCACACTCTATCTTCATTGAAAGTCTATTTCATTGATGAGACTGTAATTTGATGGTGTTAATGGCAAGTAATGAAAAATTAGAAGGCAGAGCCTAGTTGAAAGAAGTGAGCTATGGGAGTATGACTTTGGGGGCTATATTCCATGCCAAGCCCCCTCTTCTCTGGCTCTTTCACAACTTCTTGCTTTCTCTGCCTCCAGGCTACCATCAGGTAAGTATCTTTCCCCTACCACATCCGTTTGCCTTGCTACAGGCCTACAGCCATGGACCAGTGGACTATAAATTGAAACCTCTAAAACTGTGAGCCAAAATAAACCTTTCCTTCTCTTAAATTATCTCAGAGATCTGTCACAACTTAGAAAAGCTACCACAAGGCATATCCCTCAGCCTTTTGGGTGCTCAGTTCAACAGGCCAGAGTTAGCAGCCCCATAATAAGGATAATGTTAGTGACAGTGATTGATAGTGATGATGATCCCAGGAGAACAAAGGGGATACAAGCAACTATGTTTTAGGTACCTGTTATGTGTTAGAAATATGCACATATCTCTAATGTTCACAATAAATCCTATAGAGAAGGAAATATTTTAGCACTCTTTTTAAAAGATAGAAATAGATTCAGAAAGATAACAAGCTTAGCAGAACCAAGGTAAGAACCAAGGTGTAATCTAGGCCTTATAAACCAGTTTTGGAAGGTTCAGGGAAAGCTTTCCTGAAGAACCCAAAAATCACTTCTCTGGGAAACTCTCTTTCCTCAGGAGTCAGCCAGCATTTGCTCACATGTGGTTAATAGATCTCCATTTCCCTGGTGACAGGCAATGTGATGGAGATCACCTCTAAAGAGGCAGAGGATGATCAGAAGCCCAATTTGGTCATATGTTTGGATTCAAATCCCCTCTTTCCCTAAGTCAGGTGCCTGTATTCGTTATCTGGAATCTGAACAGAAGCCTGGAATTTGATCAGTATAATTTCTCCCCTTTTGCTACACCTGAACTTCTATCCTTCCTTTTGCTTAGGGCCCCTTTGTATCTGTGTGAGGTATGTACCTGCTAGCTCACATGCATGTAATCTCACCACTTGGGAGGCTGAGGCAGGAGGAATGCTTTGAGTTCAAGTCTAGCCTGAACTACATAGCGTATTCCGGCCCAGCCTGGACTACATAAGACCCTGTCTCAAAAAAACAAAACAAAATAAGAAAAACAAAGGGGGAAATCATTCCCTAAGGTAACTAAACAACAAGCTTATAGAATTGATGCAAAGAAGACTGATAAATGAAAATGTAATCACTAAAGGAGGATACTGTTATTTGTAATTGGCTCTGGTTCTGACATGTATACACATATATATGTGTATATGTATGTATACATATAATATAATTGTATAGATATATATTACATATGTAAAGATCTAGGTATTCCCTGACATCCAAAAGCTGGTCCGGACTGGACTCCCAGGCCTTGGGGTTACTAGCAGGGCCCCTGTGCTCACATCTGAGCCATGGTGATCACTTGTTGAACATAAATAATCTCACAAAGCAGCAATATCAGACAGACACACTGTGACACCAACAAGCCAAGATATAAACAGGGCCACACTGTAATCAGGTCTTAACACGGACTAAGTAAGCATGAACACTGTGCAAACCACAGACACTGTGAAACATCTCCCTCTCCTGGCTAATAGCAGGCACTGCTGCTTTGTCCATTATAGCTTTGGCCTCACTAACTCACCTTTTCTTTAGATAAAATTTAGTGAAATACCCAGTCATACAATTGGTCCCACTTCTGGACAGAATTTAATTTAACAGCACACACCAGTTCCTTTAAACCCTCCACAAATCACAGAAGACAAGGCCTAATCCTATAAGTGATGTCAAGGCCCCATTTCTTGAGATGGCCGCATTTCACCATATTGTATACTGCTCCTCCCTGCTGGAGAGTATTGGAAATGTGTATCAGAAAGACATAGAAAAAGTGTGTATTGGACACAAGGAGGGAGACAGAGATTACATACATTTTTTTTAGATTTTTAATTTTTTTCCCTGAGGATCAAACCCAGGGTCTCCTGCTTGCTAGACAAGCGTTCTACCACTGAGCAAAATCCCCAGCCCCTATTTTTTTTTCTACGTGATTTCATCTTTTTATTTGCTCCACAACATTAAAATGGAGCTCTTTCCAGATACTTGGGAGGTTTAGGCAAGAGAATCGTCAGGCTAGACAACATAGCAAGACTCTTCCCATATCAAAATAAACAGATAGATTATAGACAGGTGGATAGATGATTTTTAAAGGAACATTAAAATGGACTCTTGATTGGACTTCTGCAAAACAAAGTCATCTCCTTAACTGAAAGAGCCATAATTCACTATATTTGACAAGTACTATTACAGGCAGCTCAATTTTGCCTTTACCCCAGCTATAAAAAAGGGCAAAATAAGAAAATTAATCATATAAACCAGACATGGTATGTAGTTCAGTATGAAAAGTGTAAAGTGTAAAGGCCTTGGATTCATTGAAATGGAGAGAGAGAGGGAGAGAGGGAGAGAGAGAGAGAGAGAGAGAGAGAGAGAGAGAGAGAGAGAATCATTTAAATGAAAGTAACTGGGGGAAATGGTTTAGAAGTAGCATCAATTTGGTTGATAATTAAGTGTTAATCACTGTGCTTTGTCTATTCATTAACAAAGGTCAAGGGAACAAGGGAACCTCTACTTACTTAAACCCTGTTAGGTATTAGCTGAAGTTGTTTTACTTAAAAATAACTTTTTAAAAGAGTTTATAAATCAAATTTCTTGCTATTATAAAGAGTCTTTACCTTGCCTGGCATGGTGGCGCACGCATGCTTGTAATCCCTGTACTCAGAAGGCTGAAGCAGAAAGATCTTGGTGAGTTCAAGGCCATTTTGGACCCTGTCTCAATCCCCCACCAACAAAGTCTTTACCTACTAAATAATTATTCAGAAAAAAATGAGACTAACTCACCATCAGGTGTCTCCAGCTGATTCAGCCCCAAGTGGAGGAGAGGGCTAAGACACACAAGTAACCGCACAATTCCTGTAGTGTTTGAGGAGGAATCTAGCAGAGTAGAACCCAAGGGACAGCAGGATCCTCAAGAAGGGTACCGGGAGATTAAGGAAGGGGCCTCAGATGAGATGATACTTGTCCTGAGTTATAAAAGCAGAACACGAACTAACAAGGCAAAGACTGGACTGGCTGGGCTGGGCTAGGGCCGAGGAAGGTTTCCTGTATGATGGGCAGTGGTAACTCCAAGTATTTAAGTGTTTCCCCAGCTTCAGGAGAGGATCATTAAGAGATGGCAGCCTGGCCCCAGGTAGCTCTGGGTCTTCTAATGAGGTGCCTGATATGAAGAGGTAAAGATGGCATTTATCCTGAAGGGTTTTGGGTCTTGAAACACCCCTGGAAACTCCTAGGAGACTTCTGTTTCTGCTCCCAGTGATGCTGATTCATCTGGCCTGTGGGCTAGGTACCTACATTTGCTTCTTTAGATGGTCGATTACATTTATTAACTTTCACATACAGAATCTGCCTTACATTACCATATTAACTCTGGTTGTGGTGTTATTCTTTTTATATTTTACTGAATTCTATTTGACAGTATAACATCAAGATTTTTAACTAATGATTGATTTTTATAGCAGTCTGTTTGATATCAGAGTTTCTTCATCTTCTATTTTCTGCAGGAAATTTAAGTAGAACTGGTATTTCCTTTTTTAAAAAGTCTGGTAGAATTCATAAATTAAGCCATTTTGGCTGGGATAGTTCATTGTGGTGTTTTAAATTGCTAATTCAATTTCTTTAATGATAATATGATTCAGCAGCATAAGCACCTGCCTGGCAATTGCGAGGTCATGAGTTTGATCCCTGTTACCAAATAAATAAATAAATTAATAATAATAATATGATAATTCAGGTTGTCTAATTCATCTTGGATGAATTTTAGTGGCTTGTATTTTTCAAAGAATTGTTCCATTTCATCTAAATTGTCAAGTTTATCTGTGGAGTTGTCAGAAATGTTCACTCATTCCTTTGATATCTATAGTACCCATTGGATACTCTCTGTTTCCTTTCTTATATTGGCTATTTGTATTTCCTCTCTTTTTTCTTTGTTAATCCTGTAGAGGTCTTGTCACTTTCATTATTCTTTTAAAAGAATCTGCTCTTGGTTTCATTGTTGTTGGTTTTATTATTTTTCTGTTTTCAGTGTCATTGATTTCTACTCTATTACTTTCTCTTTTTTTGCTTTGGATTTATTTTATTCTTTCTGTTTCATGAAGTAAAGACTTTGATTATTAATTTGAGGCCTTTTTTAAGTAAGTATCTAATGCTATAAATTTCCATCTGAGATCTGCTTAGCTGCAGCCCACCAATTTCATACATTGGAATTTTACTTCCATTCAAAACATTATTTAACTTCCTTTGATACATGTCTTAATTTACAAAGTCTTGTTTACTTTCCAAGTATAGTATTTCAAGATTTTCTTTTTACCTTTCTGTTTCTGATTTCTAGCTTTATTCCGTAACAATCAGAGAACACATTCTATGATTTCAGTTCTTTTAAATTTGTTGAGACTTTTTGACACAGGATACTGCCACTCTTATGAATGTCCCGTGTGCACCTGAAAAGAATGTGTATTTTGCTGTGATGGGTAAACGTCCTTCAAACATCAAATAGATCTACTTGTTCATTGATGGTGAGTTCAGCTATAAACTTTGGTGGATTTGCCTCAGGTATTTACATATTTGACCAGATCTAGGAAAATGAATTTTAGTCTTTCCTTGAGACCACAGCTGTGGAGACTGGGTGCAGGATGATGAAAATCTGATTTAAGGAACACAAGAAAAGAAATCTCTCTGACTCTAAGTCTATCTCACACACAGGTGCAGAACTTGAGGAATTTCACTGACCCAAAACTCCATTTCCTCTGGGAGGAGCCACCTGGAATTGCAACTGGCTGCTTAAGTCTTTTCTATTCCTAAATCAGGATGTTGAGATTAGTTGTTGACCTGCAGGAGTTTTGCTAGAGACAACAGATGAGGAAGACAACAAGCAGTGTACATTGGAGTACTCTGGACCAATACATTGTAGTTTCTACCCAATTGTTTTGATTCCAGTTTTTCCAAGGGCCAGCCCTGTGCCAACTTGATATAAGTACAGATCCTCAGATTGCTGGCAGTTGCCACATGACACATAGGAATGGAAGAAACCCTGATATTCCTCCACTGGCAGGGTCCCAGCCTTTACCCTGGGTTGGTCCTGCACAGTCCCAAACTCATAGGCATCTGGACCTAGTTTCTCTAGGTCAGGCAGCCCTGAAGACAACCAATCTTAAGGATAGCATCTTTGACTCAAAGCTGCGGCCGCCCCAGGGCAAGAACCATATCAGCCTTTCCTGAGATCCGTGACATGTTGGAACTTGGGGCACTGGGAAAATAGGCAGCCAGCTCACCACTCTGGTGGGCTTCTGTGAGCCCACCTGCGCATGAGCTAAGAATCAGACATCCATCTCATGCTCCCCCCAATGCTAGTAAGTGAGAGCCAGAGATCTGAGCATGTCTTGCAAATTTGACTATATGCGATACAGCAAATAAGGGAGATTTTCTTCTGCCATCTCTTTGAAGGCAAATATTTTTGTCTCTGGTTTGCTCTGTTCTGATCAATGGTATTGCTCTATTCAATATTCTGTTTTTATAATTTTGGTATTTCCTTTGATATTGCTCTGCCTGATTGAAGGAACAACTATTGGGAAGAAAACCAGATGTACTATTGTACCTATTGCTGTTATCCCAGTAACCTGCTGTGAGGTTCTGTACTAATTTCACTGCACTGCCTCAGTTGGCTATGCCCTGTCTTGTTCTGCTGTATTTTACTACCTTCAAAATTAAATAAATAAATAAAATTTTAAAAATATTAAATAAGAAAAAATTTAAAAAGCAAACAACAACAACAAAACAGATAAGTAAGGTACTGAGCAACCTGAAACATGATATAACTAAACAGATAATGGACTTAAAAAGCAAAAGGAGGAAAAACGAGTGCTCTAAAGGATGTAACTGCATGTATATTTAAGGATGTAGGATTGATAATTATGTTGCTAAGTTTTTGTTGGATCAAAGAACAGAACTGTCTGCAGCCTCACTGTTTAAATGTCCACTTTGTATGCTTTAATTTTGTAACTTGAACAACTACATCCAAGAAGATAATATGTAATGTATCAACTAGTGATTTTTTTACTGTTCATTTTTTTAATTCTGTATTGTTTCTACCCTTTTTTTCTGTTTTGCTTTATTTTTCCCCTCTCTTTAAATAAAATTTAAAAAAAAGAACTAAAGCTCTGCATCCAGCTATAAGTCCTAAGAGAGACCCAAAGATGAGTAAAACCATTGTCACTGCCATGAAGGGACTTCTTTGTTATTAGAGGAAATAAGACTACCAATCTGAGAAAGAGGATTGGAGAAGATGGTGTGCCCTGGGGATGTGTGGGATTGGTTTACGCAAAATTTCAAATGCCACAAAAAGTTTGACCTCAGTACTGTTGATCATCTGGAGTCCAGTCCAGTGGTTAATTGTCTTTGGCATCAGCATAGATCTTGACTTCAACAGCAACTCTGGTCCTTGATCTTTCTCTTAATTTCTCTGAGCCTCCATTTCTTTCTCTGTAATATAAGAAAAATAATTTATTTCCACAGATTGGATAAGATCATGAAGATGCCATGCTTGGCATGAAATGAGTACTCAACAAGTAGCTTGCTGAATTTTTTTGTAGAAGAAACTACATGGAACTCAGAGCCACAAGGATGTGTGTGTGTGTGTGTGTGTGTGTGTGTGTGTGTGTGTGTGTGTGTAGGAGTTTTAACAGGATCATGAGATCTAGGAGTGTGAGCATGGAGAGGATAAGGACAGGAAACAGATGGAGGCTACACTAATACATGGAAATTGATGCTGAATCCATGAGGTTGAGTTTTCCAGTTAACTGCTTATGTAGAAAAGGGGTGAGGAATCTCTGACAGCTAATGAGCATGCTTATGATATGTTAAAAATAATGTCTAACAGGATTTGCATGTGTATGGAGTAGAGGCTGGTGTGGAAAGGGACAGGACTACAGGCCAGGGGTCCAGTGAAAACTGTCATCAAGATGACAGATCCTGAGATCTGGTATTTGCTGGGCGTGGAAGAAAAGGACTAGTTAAAGGTGACCATAGAGTTTACAGCCAGAGGAATTGGAGCCATACTGTCTAAGAATGAACAAAAGAGAGGACTTATTTTGGAGGGGGGAGACAGGGTGATATATGCCAGCTGTGCACTATGGGCAGCAAAACACCTCAGTTATGCAAAGCACTCCATTGCAGTAGGTAGACTGAAGGTGATTGCTGTAAATAGAAGGGGACAATTGGATAGGTTGCATATCTTTAGAGAATCCTGAGATAGGGAAAGTCACATTGGGCCAGCTCCCCCATTTTTCTCATCCATTAGCATTTTCAACAGAAAAAAATTTTTTCCTTATAGGACAGAGGAGGAAAGAGAGTGTTACTTTAGATGTTGATTTGAGATTAGAGACTGTCAAGATTATCATGGTGACCAAGAAAAATAACATGATGTCTTTTCCATCTACTATATTTTCAAGTCATGTACCTTCATACAGCCTTGTAAAAAAAAAGTTTCTGAGCATCTCTCTTTGCCCATTTATCAGAACTTGATGAGGAATAGACCTGGGGTTACACCTGGATGGGTTGTGGAGATAGATTTTGGGAGGCCTCAGCTACCACACTGCCTGGTAAACACTAGCCCTGGGGTCTGAGTCCACCAGTCCAAGAACTTGCTGAACACTGAAGATTGAATTGAGGTTAGGGTGAAGCCTTCGTGATATCAACTTTTCACATCCTCATTGTTCTGGAACATCTCCTGTCATGATGGTCTTTTTGTGCTTGTTGCTTAGAAAACGACATGGGAAAAAGGATAACAAAGTGGAACATCACATAGAGGCCAGAGAGACTACATAATGTATGACCCCACTAATATAGGATGTTCAAAATGACAGAACCCATAAAAATGCAAAGCAGATTAGTGGTGGTCAGGAACTAGGAAGGTGAAAGTGGATAAGGACTGTTAATGGGCACAGGGTTTTCTTGAAGAGAGCTAAAAATGTTCTGAAATTAGAAAGTGGTGATGGTTGCTTGACTCTGAGTTCACTAAAAAATATGAGGCTATACACTTTAAAGGAATGATTTTTATGGTATGCAAATTACATTTCGATAAAGCTGTTACTTAAAAGTGGTCAGTTTTATTTTTGCATTCATGATTCCTACAAAGCTTACACATATGTATGTACACCAGAGAGTTGCTACATTCTCACGGTCAAATTGCTTTTAAGAGTCAGTATCACTAGCTGGGCATTTAGCTCAACAGCATAAGCACCTGCTAGGCAAGAATGAGGTTGTAGGTTTGATCCCCTGTACCAAAAAAGAGTTGGTATTACTATGTGAATATTTAGCAATAGCTTCTGTTTTCTAAATCCTTCTTTGCTAGAATTAGGAAACCTTGGGAATGAGGTAGAAGTGAGTAAACAAAGGCCTATTTCTCTCATAAAGAGACTAAAGGGTAAAAATGTCTTAAGTGAAATCTACCACAACAAAACTAAAAGCCCAACCAACTCCATAAAAGTTACTAATGAGTACATGTTTCAGATAACCCAGGGTTTCATTGTTCTGACATTAGGATGAACTGTGCTCATCTCATTGCTCTGGAATTCTAGGCATGTGCAAATTTTTCCTTAACATCTACTATTGAATTCAACTTCCCATTTTGAATGAGCTATCAAAAGTGTTTTCAATGCATGGCTATGCACACATCTTCATTCATACCACAGTGAAAGGATTTCCCCTCAGAGCTGTATGAAATTTAAGCACCTACTATGCACATGGCACCATAAAAGAACAAGACAGCTTCTCAGTCTTTCCTCTCCAGCTGAGTAATTGCTCACACATGCATTACTTGTTAGGTGTCAAAGTCCTTCCGTGAAAAGGAAAAGACCTGATGATCATATGCCAGAGGCAAGCTTCCCTCCTATCCAAATCTGACTCTGCCACTAGGGCAGGATGGGAGTCCTAAAACACCTCTCAGAATTAGTCTTAGTGGAATCATTTGTAGTCATGCTTTAGTCACTCTCATTTCATTTGAATATCTACCCAAGAGTCATGCTGGGCCAATCTTTTTAACAGTGCTGTCCACGCCAAGGGCTGTCTACTTTACAAGCTTGGAAAACTAATATAGGGTTCTATTTACAAAGCCTTCAGGCCCTGTGCATGGCTCTGCCACAAATTCAATGCCCTTCCCACTTTCTGGTGCATTTTCTTTTGTAAAAGGTGGGAAAGAAGTGTGCGTAATTGTTGTCTAAAGCTCCTTTTTTCAGTTTGACCATCTTACAGTTTAAAGAACCATACTTAATGGGAGCATCAACTTAGAAAACCAAATCCAGGAGGAGGTTAATGCTGAGATCAGGAATGAGAATCAGTGGGACACCAAAAAAGGGACAAGAAGCAAGAAGGCAGGGTTGATTTAGTTTTAAATTTATTTTGGCTCCTGGGCTTAAAGGTGCATGCCTATAATCTGAGCATTTAGGAAGCTGAGATGGGAGATTGCCATGAGTTCAAAGATGGCCTAAACTACCTAGTGAGCTCAAGGCCACCCTGAACTACATAATAAAACCCTGTCACACACACACAAAAATTTATACAAGTTTACTTACACCGAAAAATATATAACTGATTTTGAGGGTATTTGTGCTTAGATGCACCATATGAGGGTGTTTTAGTGACTGGTTAGGAACATTTGCTAAATTCAGAATGATTAAAACAACCCTAGTGGGATTGAGCTCAGAGTTTGTCTGTTTGAGGTCACTGAGAATAGGAAGACTGCATTGGGCCCTGTCAAATCCCTCTTTTCCAAGCTTACTATTGCAGAACCAAACCAAACCAAAAATCTTCATTTGCACTCCACAAGTCTCAATAATGATACTCTTATTAATAGGGACAGGTTTACCATGGGTCAGGCTGTGTGCTAAAACCCTTGTTCCCACTGAATATCTCATTTGGCCTTCCCAGCATTTCTAGAAGATAAGGACTACATTGCTGTGCCTTTCTTGCAGAGCGGGAAGTTGACTCACTCAATTTGGGCTCAGCACATTTGTGGAAACTATGAGATATATCACAAGTTAGAGACATGAGACAATGCATTCCCTAAAATCTAGACCAGTTTTGTTAACAAAAGTTATGCTAATATCTAGAATAAAGTCCCTGAAATGATTGGCAGGAGCGAAAGAAGAGCAAAAATTACTCACTAGTGGTAAATTTTAATTTTCAAGCTTGAGGATAATTTTTCTTTCTTAGTTTTCCTTCTTTCTCTCTTTCTCTTTCTCTCTTTCTTTCATTCTTGCTCCTCTTGCTTCTTTTTTCTATCTTTCTCTTTTTCGCTTTCTTTGTTTTTCGGATGGGTTACACTATGATGCCAACTGGTCTCAGCTTGCGGGCTCCAGTGATCCTCTCACCCCAGCTTCCTAAGTAGCTGGGACTGAAGATGTACACCACTATATGCAGATAAATTTTCCATTTTTATACTGTTGTACAACAAAGAAAGCGATGACTTGTGTTTCATAATTTGTGTAGGAGAATAAAAGAACCTTTAACAGTTTTGTCATTCTTCCCACAATTACCATCTTTCACTCTCGAATGCAGGAGTGCCATGTGACTCTTTCCATGCCTCCTCAGTGCTCTGTCTGCAACATCAAGAAATGGACACCTGCCCTGAAGTAAGAGAATACCTATTTCAAGAAATGAAAGGAAGAAAACAAGTCACTGTAGCCCAGCCTCCCCACTGCTGCCCCAGCCCTATCCCCCAGCAAGCCCACAGTAAAAGAAAATACAAAGGAAGTCACAGAAATTATACAAATGTGTGGAAACTATATAACACATCCTTAAACAATAGGTTACACAAGAAATCAAGGAAGAAATAAAATGTTTCCAAGAAGTAAACAATATTGGTACAGTGTAACAGAATTTATGGGACACTATTAAAGCAGTGTGAAGAATTAAATTTATAGCTGTGGTTACATCACAAAAACAAAGAAAATGCAAATAAAGAGTCTTAAAATGCACATGAAGGTCTTAGAAAAACAAGAACAATACAAATCCAATGTTACAACAAGGAAGGAAATTATAAAGATCAGAGGAAAATCAATAAATTTCAGTTCAAAAAATTACACAAAGAATTAGTGAATCAGAGAGTTTGTGCTTCACAAGAATAAACAAAACCTTAGCCAATATAACCAGAAAAAGGAGGGGAAAAAAACAAATCAATGCAATTAAAATGAAAAAGGTGAAACCATAAGAGACACTGCCAAAATTTTAAAAAAAGATTATTAATAACTACTTCACAAACCTGTATACCAAAGTTGGACAATTCAAAGAAATGGATGGATTACTAAATACATATGAATCATCAAAAGAGAACCAAGAATATTTTAAAGTATTGAATAATCCAGTAGTAGGCATTGAAATTGAAGCCCTAATTTAAAAAATACCAACTAAGAAAAGCCCATGTGTGGATGGATTTACTGCTGAATTGATCAAAACCTTCAGAGAAGATCTAACACCAGTAGTCCTCAAACTCTTTAATGAAAATTGAAAGGTAAGGAGTACTCTAAAATCATTCCTAGAAGCTAACATTACCCTGATTCCAAAGCCAGACAAGTATCCAACAAAAAAGAGAACTATAGACTAATGGCTTTAATGAATATAGATACAAAAATCCTCAACGAGATACTAACAAACAGAATGCATTGAACCAGGAGAAAAATCACACATCATAACCAATTAAACTTCATCCCAGGGATAAAGAAAGGTTGAACATATGCAAATCAGTAAGTTGCTACATCACATAAACAAAAGCAAGGACAAATATCACATGATCATCTAAATAGATGCAGAAAAGTCCTCTAAAAAATCAATATCCTTTCAAGATAAAAGAAAATACTGAAGAAAATAGGTATCAAAAGACCTTATCTCAACCTGATAAAAAACTAGTTAGGGCAAACTTACTGTCAACATCATCTTAAATGGAGAAAAATTGAAAATGTTCTCTTTAAAATCAGGAATATGAACAAGACATGGGATATCCACTATAACCACTCCTGTGCAACATAATACTCAAAACACTAGCTACAGCAGTCTGGCAGGAGAAAGAATTAAAAGAGATATGTATAGGAAAAGAAGAAGTCAAATTATCATTATTTGAGAATGACATGGTCCTCTACATAGAAGACCCAAAAAATCCACAAAAAAACTCTTAGAAATAACAACAAATTTAGTAATGGATCAGGATACAAAATCAACACAGAAAAATAAATAGCATTCTTGTACACTAATGATGAACCCACTGAGAAAGAAATCAGGAAAAAAATACCATTCACAATATCATAAAAAATAAATACATACCTATGAATTAACCTAATTAAAGAAATGAAAGGTGGATATAGTAAAAACTAAAGTACCCTGAGAAAGGAAATCATAGAGAACATCACAAAATGGAAAGATAGCTCCTGTCCTAGAGACGTAGAACCAGTATAGTCAAAATGGTCATATTGATATATGCAAAATTGATATATACAGGTTTAGTGCACTGAAAGTCAAAACACCAAGAATATGCTTCACAGAACTGGAGAAAACAATCCTAAAATTCATACAGCACCAGAAAAGACTCAGAATAGCAAATGCAATCCTGGATGACAAGAGCAAAGCAGGAGGCATCACAATCCCAGACTTGAAGTTATATTACAAATCTACAGTGATTAAGAGTTTGGTACTGGCACAAAACCAGATATGAGGATCAATAGAACAGAGCAGAGGGTACAAAAACAACCTCAAGTACATTCAATTGTTTGATCATTGATGAATGCTCCCAGACCACACACTAGATGAAAGTTAATCTCTTTAACAAATGGTATTGTGAAAACCAGCTATCCACACGTGGAAGACTAAATCTAGGCTGGTATCTCTCACCATGTACTAAACTAAAAGCAAAATGGATCAAGGAACTAAATGATAAAACAGAAACACCTACTCCACTGGAAGATAAACTAGGTAAAACTCTTGAAATTATAGGCTTTCTGAAGAACTTTCTGAACAGAACCACAATGGTGCAAGAAATAATACCAAGTGTCAACAAATGGAACCATATCAAATTAAAAAAAAACTCTGCACAGCAAAATAAACATCCTCAGAGTGAAAATACAACCTACAAAATGAGGACAAATTTGGCAGCTATTCCAGGGCCAGAGATTTAGCTCAGTGGCTCAAGCACTTGCCTGGTAAGCATGAGGTCAAGAGTTAGATCCCTGGTAGAAAGAAAGAAAAAGAAGTAAAGAAAGAAAGAAAGAAAGAAAGAAAGAAAGAAAGAAAGAAAGAAAGGCAGATATCCCTACCACAGAAAACTAATGTCTAGGATACATGAAGCACTCCAAAAAATTAGACTCCCCCCAAAAAATTACCCAATCAAAAAAGAGGCATGAAATGAACAGACACTTCACAGAAGAAGTACAAAAAGTCAATAAATACATGAAGAATGATCAACATAACTGGACACTAGAGAAATAAAAATTTAAACAACACTGAGATTATCCTTACCCCAAAAAAGTGGCCTTCATCAAGAAATCAAATTAATAACCAATTTTGGTACAGCTGCAGGAAATAAGGAAACCTTCTACAATGTTGGTGGACATTTAAATTGGCACAACCACTATAGAAATAAGTATAGAAATTTCTCAGAAAACTAAAACCAAAAATTCCATTTGTCCCAGTTTAGGGAAGGAGTCCACAGTGAGACACTCTCATGAGTTACTGGTAGAAACAGCCATTAACATACTTAAGTTACTTTAGTGTATTAAAAATATTAGCAATTTCCATGTCAAAAATTCTGTTTTAAGACATTATCATAGGAAAATCTCAGTATTTATTCATTACAAGGACAATGGGTGAAGGGCACTGGGTGTTTCCAGGAACAGTGATGGTGAGTACAGTTGGGCTAGGAAGAACAACACATTGTTGCAAGGGGGACAAGGAGGAGAAGGGGGAGGGAGGTGGCGAGAGGAAACTGTACTTTCCCCAAATGTCTTATCTTCTCCAATAGATTTTATCTTGTCCTGTGAGTGCCACAGCAGTCATTAGACTCAAGGCTTCCACCTGTGTCCAGAAAAGAGTGGGAAGATTCTGCATTCCAATCTGGGTCAAGGACAGGACAAGAACTAGTGTGGTCAACCCTTAGACTCAATTTATAATTTCTGGTTCCCAACAATAGACTAGATTGAATATTCTAGAAATTTATATTAGTAGAATCATACAATATGTATATTTTTGTCTCCAAGTACTTCATATTTTGATGCTACCACAGAGTATATTTTTTATTTCTTTTCTGATTGTTCATTGCTATTACTTAGAAATAAAATTGATATTCATATCAACCTTGTAGATTTCAATCTTTCTAACTCATTAATTCTAGTAACTTATTTGTAGAATCCCTGGATTTTCTACACAGGTTATCATGTCACCTGTATATAAAAACAGATTTCTAGGCTGGAGGTGTAGCTCAATGATAGAGTATTTGTCTAGAATGTGCGAGGCTCTGAGTTCAATTCCTGGCATGGAGAAAGAAACAGTTTTACTTTCCCCTTTCAAAATGTTGTTTCAACAGCAACCAACAATACTGTCTTCTTACTGTTTATTTACAGTTAAAGAATAAAGAGACAGTAGGGTTTAACCAGAGTTGGACTTTTGAAAAAATGTTTCTTCCAGTAGGAATGTAAATTAATGTAGCCACTATGGAAATTGGTATGAAGGCCCCTCGAAAAAAAAAAAAGCAAAACAAAACAAAACTAAAAATAGAGCAATCATTTAGTCCACCTGAAGCAATAAATTCACTGTAGTATACAGATAAGTGAACACCCATGTTTATTACAGCACATTTCACAATAGCCAAAATATAGAACTATCCTAGATTCCCATCAATAGATGAATAGGTAAACAAAATGTGGCATATATATAAAATGGAGTATTATTGAGCTGTAAAGAAGAACGAAGCCAGCTGCTTGTGTGGGAACAGCCAGACCCCAGCCTTTCCCTGTGAGTCAGTGCCATTTGTGGACTTGGGGGAAGAGAACAAGGATTCACCAAGAAGCAAGCCCTCCCTACAAACCAGCGCCATATACAGGCCACCATCAGCGGATAGACAGCCAAACCACAGCCCCTTCCAGTGCACAGGCTGGGAAACAAGAAGAGCCACCACCACCACCACCCCTCCCCCATCCCTGTAAGCAACTGGCTGATCCTGAGAAGACACAGGCTGTGATGATTGCTAGTGAGGTGGAATGCAGTGTGATGCTTGTGATGTTTTGGTGTTTCACTGACCTTGCAGGTCTAGGGCCAGTGGTCTGATCATCTATTCAGAGGATAGTGGTACACAGTGTGGCATCTAGGGGGGATCTTCTTCTGAAGGTGATGGCCATTGTTAATTCCCTACTTTTTTTTTTTGGTACCAGGGATTGAACTCAAGACCTCGTGCTTGCTAGGCAGGCGCTTAAGCCACTGAGCTAAATCCCCAGCCCCAATTATCTTCTTTTGAATTCCTGTATCATTTTCATTGTTTTGTTGAGTTGGGTTTTATTCTGTTTGTTTTGTTTGATTTTGTTATATCTGATGGCATGGGAAGCTACTTCAAAAAAAGCAAAAGCAAGATATATTATAGTAGCCATTTGGGATTTACTATTGTCTTGTTTTGAAGTCCTTTATTGCATTCATTGTTTTTATTTGTTTTATTCTGTCCTGCTTTGTTTCATTTTTTATGATGTCTGAAGGTATCTGCAGCTATTTTGAAGACAAGACATGTTAAGGTAATTATTATTGATTTCATATCATTTGAAGTCCCATGTCATTTGCACTGGTTTGTTTTAATTGGCTTTATTCTGTTTTATTTTGCTTGATTTATCCTCTTTAAAATAAAATAAATAGAAGAATGAAGTCATTTCATAGATAGATCTGAGAACTTTCACATTGAGCAAAATAAGCCAGACTCAGAAGGAGAAACACCCAATCTTCTCCTTAACATATGGAATCTAAAACTGATCACAAAATGATAGAAGAACAAGTATTATTAGACAAGAGGAAGGGAATAAGAGAAAGAGCATATAAGGGTGGGTAGCAGGGATACAGACTGGAGCAACATATATTATTATATGCTGATACTGCTTAAAAATGTAAAACTCAGAGATGGTGAATGAAGGGCATTGAGGTGTAAAAATGATAAATGCCTGCTGTTTGTTTAAAAAGAGCTCTTATAATACCATAGATACAGTTTATTTTATAAGAAAATCAGAAATAAACAGAAAAGTTTTCCTCTGATGTACCCTTACTTAGGCATAGGATACATGGGAAAAAGTCATTGTATTATGACTAACATAAGAAATAACCTGTAAAATAATGAGAATTATTTAAAAATTTTATACCAGAATGTGTTTATCCAATACAGTGATATGTGTCTCCAAATACCTTTTTTTTATTCGTTTGTTTGTTTCTTTTGGTGCCAGGGATCAAACTCACAACCTTGTGCTCACCAGGCAGGTGTTTGTGCAGCTGAGCTAAATCTATGACCTCCAAATACCTTTGTAATATAATAATTCTTAAGAACATTTTGGATCACTTATTTTAGAATCTGTGATACAGTTTTTTTTTAAAGATCATAATCCTGAGCCACCAGCATGCCACTCTGGTAAGTGGCTGCAGCTTGGCAAACCACAGCCACCCCAGGGTGAGAACCGTATCAGCGTTTCCTGAGATCCATGACACGCCATGTTGGACCTTGGGGCGCTGGGAAAAGGGGCAGCCCGTTCACCCCTCTGGTGGGTGGCTGTGAGCCTACCAGTGCACGGGCTAAGACTCAAACATCCATCCTACCCACCTACCCCCCACAACTCTCCCCGCTAGCAAGTGAGTTTGACTATATGCGATATAGCAAATATGGGGGATTTTCTTCTGCCATCTCTTTGAGGGCAAATATTTTTTATCTCTGTTTTTTTCTGTTTTGATCAATGGTATTGCTCTATTCAATGTTCTGTTCTTGTAATTTCGGTACTTCCTTCGATATTGCTCTGCCTGATTGAAGGAACAACTATTGTGAAGAAAACCAGATGTACTATTGTGCCTATTGCTGTTGTCCCAGTGGCCTGCTGTGAGGTTCTGTGCCAATTTCACTGCACTGCCTCAGTTGGCTATGTCCTGTCTTGTTCTGCTGTATTTTACTACCTTCAAAATAAAATAAATCAATAAAATAAAAAATAATAATAAATAAGAAAAAAATTTCAAAAAGTAAATAATAACAACAAAACAGATCAGCACGGTACTGAGCAACCTGAAACATGATGTAACTAAACAGATAATGGGCTTAAAAAGCAAAAGGAGGAAAAACAGGTGCTCTAAGGGATATAACTGCATGCATATTTAAGGGTGTAGGAATGATAATTATGTTGCTAAGTTTTTGTTGGATCAGAGAACAGAGCTCTTTGCAGCCTCACTGTTTGAATGTCCACTTTGCATGCTTTGATTTTGTAACTTGGACAACTACATCCAAGAAGACAATAGGTAATGCATCAACTAGTGATTTCTTACTGTTCATTTTTTTAAAAATTCTGTATTGTTTCTACCCTTTTTTCTGTTTTGCTTTATTTTTCTCCTCTCTTTAAATAAAATTTTAAAAAACTCATAATCCTTGGAGGGCCAGGTATTTAGCTAACAGTGTAAGCACCTGCCTAGCAAGTACAAGGTTGTGAGTTCAATCCCAGTACCAAAAAACAAAATAAACAAAAACAGAAGAAGAAAAAAAATAGCAAAATGTGGTGGCACACACTTGTAACGCCAGCACTCAGGAGGCTGAGGCAAGAGGATTGTTGAAGAGTTCAAGATCAGCCTGGGCCACAAAGTGAGTTCAAGGCCAGTCCAAACTGCATAGTGAGATCCTATATCAGAAAGACAAAAACAATCATAATACTTGGAAAGCCCTGTCCCTTGAAGATGAATTTGATTTTTAAAAACCATAGGTCATCTGATGACAAAGTTATTCATTACTGGCTATTCACTAATAATCAATTGTTTTCTGCACTGGAGTACTCTACAGCTATGAAAAATAAACTTGAAAACTATGTAAATCTCTCCAAGATTTTTAAGAAAAGAATCCAAATTGGGGAAGGAAAAAGTGATTGTATGCGAACAAGAGAGAAGGTAGCTGATTAGGGTAGAGGAAAAGGTGGTCAGAGATAAAGAAGTAAAGGAAGTGGAAGCCCAGGATATGAGGTACTTCTTCCACACAGAGTTAAAGTCACCAGGAATGATGAAGCAGTACCATCTTGGACAGGACAACTAAGCCTGGAGGTGAGACTTCATTGGTGTAAGCCCTGCTCTTGGCGTCTGATGGGGGAAGGACCAGGGCATATTCCTTGGACATCCTGGGACTCTGCCTCCCACATACATGCCCTGGATTGGTGGATCTGGCATTTGCTGAGATGCATCTACAGTCTGCCTATCCCACCTACAGGACATTATTTTCAGACAGTCCCTCTCCCAACTATCCATATGCTAAACTTTATAAAACAAATTCCCATGTAATCTTCTGCCACAAGTAAAATATGAATGTCACAGGGCCCTGTCTACCTTTAGCGGAAAGACTGAGTGAAAGAGAGAAAAGGATATTTTATTTAGTGATGAATCCACATTCAAGAAAACAAGAAACATTTACTTTCTCAGATTGGTTATCTTGCCACACAAAAAAATGAAAGAAGGAATAACTCACTCATATTGATCTGGTTGGTGGATGCATTCGTTCATTTTTTGTTATTATAACAAAATGTTTGATACCAGTAAATTTTATAAAGAAAAAAGTTTACGTCATACACAGTCTTGGAGGTTCAAGAGCATGGTCCTGGCAACAGCTCAGCTCTGGCGAGGCCCCTCTTGGCCACATGGCTCATGTCAGGAGTGTGACATCCATCTGGAATCTCTCTCTCTTCTTATTGAGCAACCAGAGTTTAATCATGAAGGTTCTGAATTTAAAATTGTATTTACTTAATAAAAAACACAAAACAAAACAAAAAACTACAGCTTCAAGAGAAGTTCTTTTCCTGCTTCTAGAGGCCACCTTAGCCTGTGACCCTCCTCCTTCCTTCCTTGCAGAGAACAGTGTTAAATTCCTAAAGATGCTTTACAATAGCCTGTATGTTCCTGGGCACTAGATTCTTTTCACCTACAAATTGCCTTTTCTTCTAGCCCAGAAAGCAGCTGCATTAGAAACGGCATGTCTTCACACACGTCTTCACCTCAGACCCATTTCAGTGGCTTGCAGGCACACAGTGAGAATACATATCCAAGATCAGCATGTTAAAAACAGTCCTGAAATGTGCCTTACCCTGGCTTGTAACTCGTGCCTTATTTTTTTGAGCACCCGCACTCTCCTCTTGAGTGCATCCTATGTCAACTTCTAATATAGTTTTTCATGCCTTTTTTATTGACCCATCTTAGAAATTCTTTTTCTGTGACCTGAGTCAGCTAACCTACATACTTAAAGGAGCAAGTTAAATTCCTTATTTCAGCCTGGAGAACCTCCAGGCCTAGCCTGTAACAATTCAACCCTAATGACTTTGTCTTATTCTAGTCACTTCCCCTAAACCTCACCTCTAACCGCTATAGAAAAATTGTTTCCACTCTCTTAAAACTTTACAGTGGGGGTTATATGTCAACTAACAGAGCCTGGAAGAGAATTCATGCTATAGTCAAATCATAGCAGAGGAATAGTGAGAGCCCATCTATAAGCATGCAGAGTAGCCAGGCATGGCGGTGCATTCCTGTAATCCCAACACTTGAGAAACTGAGGCAGGAGGATTGTTGCAAGTTCAAGGGCAACCTGGGCTACAAAGTGAGCCCACAGCCTGCCTGAACTACATAGTGAGACTCTGTCTCAAAAAGACAAAACAAAAGCATTCAGAGTTATGGTGTGTGTGTGTGTGTGTGTGTGTGTGTGTGTACACAAGCTCTAGGAATCAAGGGAAGTTGTTCTTTAATACCTCACTGCTTGCCACTTCTTTGATGGTCTCTCTCATTTAATTTAAGTCTCCTGTACTAGGATTCTTCATCCACTCTTTCCCCAGGCTACTGAGGATGCCTATGGTGTGCCCCATGGAGCAGAATTCTTTCTACTCTCACCCCTATTCACTAGCTCTTTGGGGGATGACAATGAGTGTAAACGGGTTAACAAGATTCTAAACAACGCATTTCTTTAGCAAAACACTGTTTCCTAGGAAACATAATACTTGTATCTCTCTTGTCTCTCCTTGTTTCTAAAAGTCCCTATGAAGGGAATGGTGAAATATTAGCATTGGCCACACTCATGCCCTTGCTCTTCCCTTCCATCTCCCCACTCTACTCCTCCAGTGACCTTAGCTCTTACTTCATGGAAAATGTCGAGTTTGTCAGGTGAGAATTCCCTCAACTTCTGGGTCTCCATAATCTTCTCTCTTTCCTTTTAAAGGATACGGCATGATCCTTCCATTCATGCTTTTGAATTCATTCTCTGATCTCTCATTTCATGCTACAGGGTGGAATAATACCACCTCTGCCCTGTATTTTCAGTCTCTAAACGGTGCTACAGCTGGTATCAATTACAGCTTTCAGAAAAACAAAACTCAAACAAGGAAATCCATTTTCCCTGTCTTCCACACCCCTCTTAGTAAAATATCTTAGTCCATGTGTTCTGCTTTAACAGAATATCACAGACTAGGTAATATACAAATGAACAGAAATGAGTTGGGTCACAGTTCTGGAAGCTGAGAAGTACAAATGGAAGGGTTGCATAAGACAAGGACCTTCTTGCTGAGTTATCCCACTACAGAAGGGAAGAGGGAGCAGGGCAAACTAATCTCCCTAAGCCATCCACTCATGCCACAATAGCATTAATCCATTCATGAGAGTGGAACCCTTGTTCATAACCTAATTACCTTGCATTAGAGCCCACTTCCCAACATTGCTACATTGGGAATCATGTTTCCAACATATGGGCCTTGAGAGACACATCCACACTCAAACTGTTTGAGATAGACCTCCCATTCAACCCACTTTCCAGGCCACTAGATCCAAGCATTTCAACCTTCTCCCTGTGTCACAATAAAGGACTCTGGCAACAAGTAACCTGAGACTTCTTAACCAATTAGTCCAACTTGCTCTGAGATATTTATCTTTCTGGATCGATCTACATAGGCTTGGGACTTTCCCTCTCCTGGAAACTAGCTCTCTCTTTCTCCTGTTGCTTCTGTTCAGACCATCTTCTCCTGTTAAGCTTATTGTTAATCTTTCTCAACCAATGCCTGCCATGATAATCTTCCCTAAGATTCTATGTTGGTCTTTTTCTCTCTACAACTAGCTAGCAAGTTATAAAAGTCATTCAATATGCAAGTATGGTGGATGTGTGAACAGTGCTTCAGTATACTCTGTGATTCACAAAGAAATATGTTTTTGCCCTCACACACACTGTTTTCAAAAGGTAGCCCTGTTTTTATTCCTTCATTTTTCATTTTTGACAGTCATATGTACAGAACAAGAAAATATTTGAATACCCAATTAAGTTTGCTATTAAGAGGAACAGAGAAAATATAAATAATACACAACTGATGCTTGATCTCAGAATTGGGGATACAGTAGGGAATAGCAGAGTTCCTCTAGCTGTACCCGCTAATCATTACCACATAGACCCCCATTCCTGTTTTCTCTTTCATTTGTAGTACTGGGTAAAGAACCCACGGACTCACCCACTGACATACATTCCTAGCCCTTTTAAAACTTTATTTCAAGACAAAGTGTTATGGTTTAGATCTGAGGTGAAACCCCAAAGCCTCATGTGTTTGAAAGCTGATTACATCATAGGGAAGCAGTAGCTGAAAGTGCTGTTAGGAGGTGGGGCCTGGCTAGAAGAGGCTGCTTACTGGGGGTGTGACCCAGAAGGTCCTATCTCACTGCCTAGTTCCTCCCTTTACTCTCTCTACTTCCTGGCTTCCGGATGTGAGCTGCTTTCTTCCTCACCATGCCCCTCTGCCATCCTGTTTCTGCCTTGCAGCCAGCCAACCATGAACCAAAATAAACCTCTCCTCCTTTAAGTTGTGGGTGTTTGTATTCTGTCCTGGCAACAAAAAAAAAGTGACTAAGATACAAAGTCTCCCTGAGTTGCCCAGGTTGGCCTTGAACTTTTGGTCCTCTGCCTCAGCCTCCCAAGTAGCTGGGATTACAGGCATATGCCATGATCTCTAGCTTCTCGATATTTCAATTTTTAAGAGAAATAAAAAATACAGGTTTAGTATGTAAGAAATCTGTTGGTTATATGTTTATGAAGAAGTTAAAGATGTGCCATCTCAAAATGTGCCAAATTGGTATATTGATTATTAGAAGCTGAAACCACTTGAGGAAGTGTAACTTTAGAAAGGGACATCTGGGCTATTTCCCTACATATGGCAAGCCATATAGTCTTTTGGGAGGGATGTCCTTCACATACTGAAAATATCCTTGATCACCACAGACTAGTCATTAGGACTGCAATAAATCTGGCTAAACAAACTTATTGAAGTAAGCCATGTCTTCCTCTAACACCCCCCCATACCTCTTAGGAACACCTCTAAAAGTTACTACCCTAGTGCAGCTATCAATTGGTCCTCTCATTCCTTCACAAATTTATTGTTCTTTGTTTGAAAAGTATAAAAACATTATGTTTTAGTCATCTCTTTTGGGCTTTGCTCTCTTTTGAAGATCCCCATGTACCTGTAAAATTAATAAAATTTTTAAGCTTTTCCCTCGTTAGTCAGCTGTCGGTTTAATTGGGTTTCTAGATCCTGCCAAAGAACTCATATAAAAGCTAAGGACACAGAAGAGAGGATCTTTCTTCCCCATATTTACATCTATTTTTTTAAATCTTTTTGAGACAGGCTTTCACTATGCAGTTCAGACTGTGCTTGAGCTCACTTGATAGCCCAGGATGGTCTCTACCTTGCAAGATCCTCCTGCCTCAGCCTCCCGAGTGCTGGCATTACCACCACGCCTGGCCCATCTAATCTTATAAAAATTAAAATAATTTGAGGACTAAGTAACCATGTGTTCAAACCAGCTGTAGTCACCAAGGCCAACAATTTTAATCTTTGGCTTGCTACACTGCTCACTGGGCCTTGGAGATATTTCTGCTCTATGTTTTCTCTGTGATATAATTCAATGCCAGTGATTTCAACTACCACCCACCCACAGACACTACCGCCTGTCTTTCCTTCTCCAAATCAGTTTGGATCTCTATGCTGAGATTCAAACTCAAATATCTGACTGGACACATTACTGGATATCTCTACCAGAATGTTTCTTATGCATGTGCTTTGCAAAATTAATGTTCTGTTGAATCATTTCTAGATCTTTTTTTCTCATCTCTGGATCTTGCTAAAATGGAGATTCTGACTCAATAGGTCTGGGATACTGCCCAAGATCGTGCATTTCCAACGAGTTCCCAGCTAAAGCCAAATCTACTGCTGAGCCACAAACTGCTTTTAAGACTCAACCCCCATCTGAACACAGAATCCCTCCTGCAAGTTTGCTTTCCTCCTTATATGCTTCCTGTTGGTGAATGATCTGCCACTCACCCACTCACCCAGGTAATAAAAGTTTGGAGTAAAGTTAGGTGTGGAAGGGTTGGGAGAAGTAGAGAAGGAATTCTAATCCCAGTCTATCAAACTCCTTGCCATAATTCTTATCTATTTCTGCATTTATGTCACCAATGTTACTGATTGCTAGGTTTGTGCTGCTCACTGCTCCCGAAACACAGAGACATAGTGAAGAGAGGAAAGGCTTTCCTCAAAGCTAACTCTGAGGAGATGGGGAGGTCTTATGTTGCCACAAATCACCATCTCACTGTGTCCAGGAGACCAACAGCCTTTATGGTAAGGAAGAGAGGGGACAGGGAATACAATGAAACAATAGACAACTGGAGGCTTGCTCCATGCCTCCCAGCCAACTTTCCCTCTCTCCTTTCCCTGTGGGAGAGAAAATGAACTTTAACCTCTTGGGACCAGTATCTTCACACTCTGCCCAAGCATCTGGGATGGAGAAAGGAGGGAGGAATTTTATGCATTAGGCCTGAGAAAGTTTGCCCTGATGGTTACATTATCGAAACCTTGACTTAGGCCCTCATTTTTTTTTTCCTGGGGTAAGGCTCTTACTAGTGGTAACTTTCCACTATCCAGCCTTCTACCTGCAACTTCAATGCTCCTGCCAGCATAGTACTTCAAAAAAGCAAAATGACTCCATGTAAAGCCTGGGATTTGTGACCAGACTGTGTATGTTTGTTTGTTTGCAGTGCTGAGGATTGAACCTAGCCCTTTTTCATTTGACACAGGCTCTCATTAAGTACCTAAGTTAGTTACCCAAGCTGGGTTTGAACTTGGGTTCCTCCTGCTTCAGCCTCTCAAAGTGCTGGGATTACTGACCATGCATTACCTGCAGGCTACATTGAAAAGGAGGTATGACTGTGTAGGAAGTTCTGCCATCCCAGTGCAATCTTGGGAGGAGGATTTGGTGGCAGGCTGTCCCCAGAAACTTGCAGGAATTGTCAAACCTGGGAGGGAGGGTTTTGATCCTGAAGTGTGGGGAACATGAAATCTGAGTAGTGTACCACAGATAGGTAAACTGTTCTTACATTTTTGGACTTGGTTTCACAGACAATAGGAGGTTTCTTACAGTGGGGCAAACTGCATATGCCCTTGATCAGATTGCTTTTTCTACATTAGTGTTTCTTACATATTATTTGAGTTCTAACTTGTCAACTTACTAGCTGTGTAACAAGTTTTTTTAAAAAATTTTTCTGTGCCTCAATTTCCTCATATAACCAAAAGCCTCATAATCCACAGATTAATCCTGAGTTAATCCACAGAATCATTTAGATCATTGCCTGGCTTGAAATGAGTGCTCAAACAATGGTAGCTGTCACAAAAGATGAAAATTCTTAGGTTTTACCTTAGACCCACTGGATCACAATCTTGAAAAGGAGGCTGATACTAGGAACAGGCATTTTAATAAGTTCCTTCCTCCTCTCCAAATTATTCTGATTCTCATTAAAGTTTGAGAATCACTGGTTCCATAGGAAATCCATTCCTTTCCTTATTCAATTAAGTTATTACTATTCCACCCAAATATCCTTTCCTTTATGAAGCTCTCCTATATCACACCTTCAGTAACCTTTGCCTACTTTGCTCTTAACATGTAGAAACTCAACCTCAGTGTGTATAATGTTCGAACTCTCTCAACTATGAATTCCTTCCTTGAGAGGCAAACATTTCATATCCCCGGCTTTACCACAGAGCCTTACTAAGCCTGAGCTCAACAGAGTCCAGCTGAGTGCCATAGATGGGCCTATAGGTCTCTAGTATCCAAGCACTGAGTGCTGCTGACTCTAGGATCTGAAATGGAAAATGTGAAACCATATCTTATCATTCTAGACCTTGTTGATAATAGTGGAATTTTGTGTTCGGTTCTTTAAACACTTTTGCTTTCTTTTCAATAATAAAAATAAGCCAGGCATGATGGCACACACCTGTAATCTTAGTACTCTGAGAGGCTGAGGCAGAAGGATCTCAAGTTGAAGCCCAGCCTGGACAACTTAGCAACTTAACAAAACCCCATTTTGAAATTAAAAAAAGGGTAAAGATGTAGCTCAGTGCAAATGCCCTAGGCTTAATCCCCAGTACTGCAAGTAATAATAAATAATTTGTGCTCACAATATAAAGAAGAAAGCAAAAGTTACCCATAAAAAATAAATACTCAGAAGTAATTATTAACTTTTAGGCATGTCTTCAGATATTTTCTGTTTATGTGTATTTAACATGATGAGTTTCCAAATTCAGATAAATTCAATTGCACAAATATTTTATTATTTTATTGATTTATTTTGCAGTGGTAGGGATTAACTAAGGGCCTTCATGCTGAGCCACATCTCCCAAACTTTTAATTTTTTTTTATTTTGAGACATGGTCTCACTGAATTGCTAAGTTTCCTTGGCTGGTTTTGAACTCATGATCCTCTGGCTTCAGCTTCCCAGAGTGCTGGGATTACAGGGGTGCACCTCCACATGCAGCATCAATTCTACAAATATATATTGAGCACTGATGATACACCAGGTACTATTCTAAGTATAGAGAACACAACAGTGACAAAAGTAGACAACATTTCTGTTCTCAAATATCTTATATTCAAATGAGAGCAGAAAATATAAAAATGAGAAATGATATCATATATGGGGAGCATTAAATGCAATGAGGAAAAATAAAGTAGAGAAAGGGGATGATAAGTGGGAGTGTTTCAAGATTCAAAAAAGGGAGAGTAAAACCTGTGAGGACAGCTAGGAAGAGCATTCCAGGCAAAAGGAATCGCAAGGACAAAGGTCAATAAACTGGAATATGCCTACTTGTCCAAGGGACAGCAAGGAAGGTGCTGCAGGTGGAGCACAGTGACAAGGGGAGGAAATGCTAAGTGCAGTCTTAAAGGTAAGGACCGGTAAGGTAGTACAGATTCTATAGGACCCCGCAGGATACTGTAACGACTTTGGTTCTTAAATAAATAAAGAACCTTGGGATACTTGGGTTTCCAGATTTTTGCTATCATATACCATGCTTTGTAATCTTCTCTACAAATCTCTGTCCATGTCTCTGAATGGTTCCCTGGAAAAAATTTCTAGAAGTTAAATTTCTTCTTGACCACAAGCTAGGAAAAATTCGAGCTGTTTCTTGCATATTGCTAAATGATTGAGTGCCTATAATTTGCCAGATATGATCCAGGGGCATGAAATAAATCAGGCAACAAAACAAATTTTGCATTCTAGATTTAACATTTGCCAGCATGCGTCACAATGCTTATCTTACTATACGCTTGCCATCTCAAAGTATTACCATTCTTAAAAATGCCAAGAAAAAACACTCCAGTAATTTGAATGATGAAAACTGGTATGCTGTTTTTATGTTATGATTCATTTGATTTCTAGTGAGATTGAATTATTTCTCACACATTTTCTAGCTAATCAGAAAATTGTCCACTTTTTCTTTAAAAGCTCTTTAGAACCTTTCAACATAACTTGAAGGACGTAGAAAGTTTGGAAATATTAAAACATTTAATCTGTATCTTGGGAAATTAGTAGTCTTCAGGTCAAGTACATAGGCTGTAGGAATTGATTTGAAACCAAAGAGCACATATGATGCAACTCTTACATTCTGAGAAAGACTTTTCAATCAGGAGCATCCTTGGTTACTTCCAGACACGGCAATTTGGAAACTGCCACCCTGATGTGACTTGTCCACCCAGCATGGATTCTAACATGCACACAGACTTTTTAGCATTTTCACTTTCCCAGTGTTCCAGGAGCCTACTTTATTTTACATCAAATCTGGCTTGAAAGCTGACATATTTTCAAATGGTTTCCCTTCTTGAAATGTTATATTTTACAAAGTTTTACTCTCCACTGAAACCAGACGTCTGAGAAAAGAGAATCAAGAGTAAGGAGAGGGGCTTTAATTATCTTCTGTATCTTTGCAAAGTTTGAGTTTTCTAAGCCCTCACAAATACTTCAAAAGAAGCCCAGAAGGGGGGTGCTGGGAAAACAGGCAGCTGCCAGCATGCCGCTTGGGTAAGTGGCTGTGGCCTGGCAAGCCATGGCCGCCCCAGGGCGAGAAACATATCAGTGTTTCCTGAGACCTGAGGCGCGCCATGTTGGACCTTGGGCGCTGGGAAAACGGGCCAGCGCGTTCATCCCTCTGGTGGGCGGCTGTGAGCCTACTGGGGCACGGGCTAAGAATCAAACATCCTCCCCCACCCCCGCTAGCAAGTGAGAGCCAGAGATCTGAGTATGTCTTGTGAGTTTGACTATAGGCAGTATAGCAAATAAGAGGGAATTTCTTCTGCCATCTCTTTGAAGGCAAATATTTTTATTTGTTTTGCTCTGTTCTGATCAATGATATCGCTCTATTCAATATTCTGTTTTTATAATTTTGGTATTTCCTTCAATATTACTCTGCCTGATTGAAGGAACAACTATCAGGAAGAAAACCACATATACTATTGTACCTATTGCTGTTATCCCAGTAACCTGCTGTGAGGTTCTGTACTAATTTCACTGCACTGCCTCAGTTGGCTATGTCCTGTCTTGTTCTGCTGTATTTTACTACCTTCAAAATAAAATAAATAAATAAAATTTAAAAAATATTAAATAAGAAAAAATTTAAACAGTAAATAACAACAACAAAACAGATAAGTAAGGTACTGAGCAACCTGAAACATGATATAACTAAACAGATAATGGACTTAAAAAGCAAAAGGAGGAAAAGCAAGTGCTCTAAAGGATATAACTGCATGTATATTTAAGGGTGTAGGATTGATAATTATGTTGCTAAGTTTTTGTTGGATCAGAGAACAGAGCTCTTTGCAGCCTCACTGTTTGAATGTCCACTTTGTATGCTTTAATTTTGTAACTTGAACAACTACATCCAAGAAGACAATATGTAATGTATCAACTAGTGATTTCTTGTAGTTCATTTGTTTTTGAATTTCTGTATTGTTTTTACCCTTTTTTCTGTTTTGCTTTATTTTTCCCCTCTCTTTAAATGAAATTTTTTAAAAAAAAGAAGCCCAGAAGGGGTTATCTGGGTGTAGAGTTTATGGCTTTTTACAGTGTGCCTCCATTTATTATAATAAAGGATCAATATTTTGTTATTTAAAAATTTTTTCCAGTTTTGTAAAACAAAATCCATGTATTTATGTGTATATGTTGCATATATTTGCAAGAATTGAAATCAAACTGTTAACATATGGGCTTGATTTAACAGTTGTCTAGAGACCTGTAAGGAAAAACTAAGTGTCCTTTTTTATTTTTACTTTATACATTTAGGTACTGTTTAAGTTTATTATAATGAACATTTATTATCATTCAGTTCAGAGTTTTTTTCTGAACTGGTATCTTTGCACTGCTGTATCTTTAGCCTTCTTATTTTGAGGCAGGATCTCACTAAGTTGCCAAATTGTTCAGGTTAGGCTCAATATTGAGATCCTTCTACCTCAGCATCCTGGAATGCTAGGATTACAGGCATACACCACCATACCCAGCTTCATTCTTTTCAGAAAAGAAATAATAAACCATTCTCCCCAAGCTTAAAGTGGCATACACTCATTGTAGAAAAGATGGAAAAACATAAAGAAACTAATAGTCATAAAAATGAACATTTTAGCATATTTCCTTCCACATTTCCAGACATAATTGAATTCACACTAAATATAGTTTTGTATCCTGTTTTCACCTCTTAAGATTAAAACAAGCATTTTCCCATATCATTACAATATTCGGATGCCCAGTGTATGGTTTTAGATCATTAAAGTG
Source organism: Hydrochoerus hydrochaeris (assembly GCA_004027455.1). Classification (NCBI taxonomy): domain Eukaryota; kingdom Metazoa; phylum Chordata; class Mammalia; order Rodentia; family Hydrochaeridae; genus Hydrochoerus; species Hydrochoerus hydrochaeris. The sequence continues at coordinate 58,590 of PVLA01004428.1, forward strand.
GACTAATACGTCATTTTATTTGAAGTTGAACATTTGAGATGTTTTCTATTTTGTGTATTAAAAATTAATCTATAATGAATGGATGACTGAACTTACTCCTATACTTATGCATCATAAGTATGCCCATGTGTGAACTACTTGCTCTTATTTTGTCCATTTGGAGTAGAATCTTTAGGATTTTCTTATCAAGTAAAATGAGCTCTTAAAGGATATTTTGTCTTATCAGTTGCAAGGGAAAATATTTTCCCAAGTTTGTTGGTTTTTACAAATGTCTGTACAGTTTTTACAAAGACATAAAGAGACTTTAAATACAGTCAAATGCCCTCAATTTGAGCCTGTTTCTCCACGATTAAATTGAGGTTTCATAATCTATTTGGAAAGGGACTTTTCAACTAATCCTAAATTTAGCTCTGAAAAAATGTGTGGGTTTGATTAAAAGTTTGTTTGGCTCATTACATTTTAAAATGATTTGAGAAGATGGGGCGGGGCAGGAACAAAAGCAGTTCAGGCCAGAAATTTTTAGAACTTTGAAGTAAGAAGCCAATTCCTTCCTTAAGTCTCTTGCATGTTGAGGAGAGTAAATTATGTGCAAGTGAGCAGAACCCTTGATGGAAAAGTACTGCTCTGGGCTGCAGATGTGTGCATGGTTTTCTTTTAATTGTGTTTTTCTCTCTATCCTTTCTTCTGCTTCCCTTCCTGTGCCACAATAAAAGGGGAAACCAGATTTGGCCTCTGAATGGTAGAGACAATCCTTCTTCCATAGAGACCGCTCCAGTGCCACCTATTTGAACATCAAGGTCCAGATGAAGTACCTAGGAAAGCAGGGGTCCAAGCTTGGCTGCGTCCAGACTCTCACCTTTGTCTGGGCTCCAGCTCAGGGTAATTGCGACTGTCAAGGGTAGGTTGATAGGCTTCAAAAAGAAGAATGCTGCCAAAGAAACTCTGGACATAATTCTGTGGGGCGATAAAAAGCTTAACAAGAGAATGTCACTTGCTGATGACTTGTGATGAAGCAAATCAGTGATTGCAAAAAGGTTTATCTTTATTTTTTTTCTTGAGACCCTAAAGTGACTTGTGTGATTTAATCCCTAGATAATGAGCCAGTTGACAGGCCTGTTCCAGTGACTTTGGCTGCTCTGTGGGTGTCTGCCCCACAGCCTGTGGGAGAGAGTAGGGGATAGGTCGGTAGATGGGAGTTCGCAAGGTGAAAATGGATTTCTAAGGTGCAAAGTGAGCTTCCTACAAAGGTGATGGAGGCGCGGGAGAACGAAGAGGGGTTCTCACAGGAAGCGGAAGAGAAGTGTAAAGCAAGAGAAATGTAGTTGCCTTGGGGGCTCAACAGGTGGCCTGGAGCCTCAGAGGCCGGCTAAGCCAAGGCGGGTTGGGGTGCGTGGAGCAAACGAGGGATGTAGTGCCTAAGAGGGACTTGTACAGCGCCGCCCGGTGCGAGAGTGGCGTGAGGTTACGGCAAAGACCACGCAGGTACAATGGACAGATGGGTTCAGTTTGATGGCGACGATGAGCAAGGCCGCCAGGCGAAGGGGAACCGGGATCCAGAGGCTGGAGGGCAACAAGAATTGAGCCTTAGCGGGCGGGACTGAGCATAGCAGGGCATTTGGGCGGCCGCAGGGGCGGGGCCACGGAAGCTCCGCCCCCGCACGCTCTGGTCCGTTGCTGAACGCAGCTCGCCTCTAGCTCGCTGAGAGGGAGGGGAAAGCAGCGAGTTCCGGAGCTCAGCCTAGCCCAGCCAAACCTTTGCTCCAGAGATCATGGCTGCCGAGGATGTGGTGGCGACGGGCGCCGAGCTGAACGAGCTGGAGAGCGGTGGGCTGCTGCACGAGATTTTCACGTCGCCGCTCAACCTGCTGCTGCTTAGCCTCTGCATCTTCCTGCTCTACAAGATCGTGCGCGGGGATCAGCCGGGGGCGAGCGGCGACAGCGACGACGATGAGCCGCCCCCACTCCCCCGCCTCAAGCGGCGTGACTTCACTCCTGCCGAGCTGCGGCGTTTCGACGGTGTCCAGGACCCGCGCATACTCATGGCCATCAACGGCAAGGTGTTCGACGTGACCAAAGGCCGCAAGTTCTACGGGCCCGGTAGGGCGACCGGCAAGGGGGGCACTGAGACAAAAGAAGGGGCCCCAGCATGGGGCTGGGCCCGAGAGGGGAGCGGGGCGCTCCCCAGGGGAGGGAGGGAGGGCGCCCAGGCCTAGAGTTAGGGGGTCGTGGCCGGGCGGAGAGGACCACAGGAACTCTAGTAAGGCCGTGGGACAGTGGGGACGCAGGCTCCCCAGCCTGCGCTGCCAGCACTGGGGTGGGGTGGAAAAAGAAGGCTGAGGCGCTGAAGCTGGGGGAAGTGGAGTGGGACTTGGAGGCCCGAGGTGGGGACACACCGGAGCGCAGGCTGTGTGTGGGGGTTTAAGAAGGTAATGACTTTGCGGGGTCCGGAAAGGAGCTGGTGATGTGGGGTGCGAGAAAGGAAATGAGGATGGCTCGAGGGGGAAGCATGGGGGCGGTGATCCAGACTTGGAAGAGATACAAGGCCCCTGACACCCGGACTTAGCTTTGGCAGAATGTAATGGTAAGAGCGAAAGAGGAGATGGGGATTAGCTGCAGGTAGAAACATTGTGCTTGGTAGAGAGGGATGAGGGAGGAGCCGCTGTGTGCATGCGCAGTATTCGTGTTGAGTGAATATGGTTTGGGGTGTGTGCGCACTCGCGCTTGGAATGTGGCATGTATCAGATATGTGTGTGGCCTGTACTTGGTATGTGTGTGTGCGTTCTCTGTGGTAGAGTGAGGGAGAAAGGCTGCAAGGTGAACCAGGGAGGCCCAATAGTGGGACGGGAGTTACCTGAGAAAGGAATAAGGGTTGAATGTGGTAGACAGTGGTACCATGGCAAGCTAATAGGTAATACCATATTTAATGTATAACAGGAGATCAAGAACCAGAAACAAACCAACAAACAAAAAGATTAAAAATGGAGAGAGAGGAAGAGTGGGAGAAGCGAGAAACAAAAGGAATAGGATGATGAAGGCAGCTTGTGAGGTGATTTCAGGAAAAGCCAAGCAGAGGGAAAATGAAGGATGGATGGATGGATGACTACTGAGCTGTTGGAGGGAGCAGGCTTGACGGGATCCTTAAGGATGAGGTTTTCCCCAAAGTAGTTGCTTATTGGAATCCCCTGATGCACTTGAGGAAAACTACAGATTCCTGGCCTAAGCAGCCAGAACAACAGCTGAGCCTCTTGAGGAGGATCAGGGCTTCCAGGCGAATCTGAGAAACAGGCAGATTTGCAAAGTCCTGCTTTATGGAAAGGAGGACCAAGATTTGAATTTCTCCAATATGGAGTCTTCTAAACAGAGGGAGCTCAGAGGATGTGTTCACATCCTCACTGGTCTGTGAGAGGAAAGAGAATCTTGCACTGAACAGGACATATCCACTCCTTTGTTTTACTTTCCTAGTCCAGCTAATCAAAATCAGGTGTGGGATGGTTCCTACAGAGTTCTTTCACGTAGTTTTTCCTTGTGGACATTTTAGAATACCAGCTTTCTGTAGGCATGTAACAGCACAATAGTTTGAATACCACACTTGACATCATAGTAGCCCATTATGAGTAAACATAATCATGTGAATACCTGTTTTTACTGTGCTAAACCATAAATAGTCAAAAACATATGCTTGGGGTATCATCTTATGGCTATAGTTTGCAAAGTCATTGGAGACAATATCAGTCTGTGCATAGAGCACAAAACTGGAGTCAGGCAATTTACATTCTAGTTCTCTTTGGGTCACTAACCAACTGTAATCCAGTACAAATCATTGTTCTCTCTGGGCCTTAATTTCTCCTGCAGAAAATGACAAGGCTGGCCCATTGTGAAATTTCTAAGTCTCTACCCTCCCTACCACTGAGTGGGTCTATGAATACATGCCAGTGTCACATTGGAATACTTCACGTTACAAAGGATTTCTAAAAATTATTTAGTGCCTGTTACTCTATGCAAGGCACTATTGTAGGTGCTGGGGATGTAACAAGGAGTGACATAGATGAAAGGTCTCTGTTCATATAACTTCTTGGAAATATACATGTAATTAAAGACTCAATGCTCTCCCTAAACCTTAATTATTCTGTGAGTATTGATAAATAAAACGCACTCTGCCAATGCAATTACCATAATTTCTAAAATGGTAGAGTCCAAATCAGTACAGTTTGCCTATTTTCAAACACTAGGTGCTATTATCTCTAAGGAATACTTTTGTGGAAAATGTATTTTTTTATCCTTAGTGGATATGGCAGCATATAATGATAATTAAAAACAACTATTTATCTTAATTGCATTTACAAATTGATGAATCTTAATTGCATTTAAAAGTTGACCATAAGGGCTAGTGTTATAACTCAGCAGTGTGGTGCCTGCTTGGCAAGCATGAGGTCCTGAGTTTGATTCCTAGTACCCACAAAAAACAAAAACAAACAAAAATCTCATCTTTTAAAAGATGCATAAACTACTCAAACAGGCAAGGCACAAGGACAAAATACCATTATTCAATGCTTCCACAAATCTTTAAAAAAATAATTGACCATAGTGGGCCAGGGGTTTAGCTCAGTGGCTCAAACACTTTCCTGTTAAGAGCAAGGTCATAAGTTTGATCCCTGGTACCAAGAAAAAAAATAACAAAAAAAATTGACCATAAAACTCATCTAACTTTATAAAAAATTCCTTAGTGGGTTGAGGTTTCAGGACCAGGCTGTTTTGAAACTTGGTTCCTTGTCATACTTGGCATATTACCTACGAACATTTTTAATGTCAAGGTTGCTTTTCAGAGTACTTGTTTGAAAACAAGACATTGTTTAAAGTACAGTGAAGTTTTTCATTTACTTATGCAATATTTAAATAAGTCTAATCATCTACTTTTAAGTGCCTAGAGCATGATTCGCCGTTCTCTTAGATAAAAGCTCAGGATAATATATCTAACAGTATTTTGAGTTTTATAAAACTATTTTTAGGTATTCATTCAGCCCTTTTCCCTGCAAATTTTAATATTTTCATGGTTTATCTTTAAGCCCACTGAAAACAGAATGACGAAGCCATCTTGTCTGTACTCTATTTATTGACAGACAAAGTTATGTAACATGGATAGGTTTTTGAACTACTGGTAACTTATGATTTCTCCTGCAGATACCATGAGTTAACATTTAATTAAGCTTAACAATCAAAGATCTCTGTAAGACCCCTTTGACTCATTAAAACATATCAGAATGTATTTATAAGGAAATATTTTCATTTACACATTACTAATTATTATCTTAAGAAATCATAACTCTCACTGGCTTAGCCTGAATGCCTAGAACAGAGTAGGCTTCAGGTTCAAAGTCCTTAAGTTGAATCCTAACCCATGGGTTATATTATCTTGGATCAGTCCTTACTACCTCCCCTGAAATAACCATTTATGGCTTTTGTATTAGTTACTTGAAAATCATAGATTAAAATTCTGTGGCATTTTTACTTAATTTTGGTTATTAAATAGTTTAAGATAGGATCTTTCAGTGTTCTCTACGTGATGATTGACATGAGTATCAACGTCACTATGGTTTCAGAATGAAATTTGATATGGGAAAAAAAGGCCATTCTGTGTTGATGGATAAAGGCATTTTCTGTGCATGAACCACTGAGAAATGTGTTATCTAATAAAGAACTGGTCTTTGGTTTCTGTTATTTTTAAAGAGGGACCATATGGAGTCTTTGCCGGAAGAGATGCATCCAGGGGCCTTGCCACGTTATGCCTGGATAAGGAAGCACTGAAGGATGAATATGATGATCTCTCTGACCTTACTCCTGCCCAGCAGGAGACTCTGAGTGACTGGGACTCTCAATTCACTTGTAAGTATTTTTTTTTAATTATGTCTGTATCAAATTTCTACCAGTCATGGATATTCATGTCAGGGCAATAGTTACTACCAAAGCCTGAAACTTGGGTGTGTTTTGACAGGGTCCTAATTCTTGGACAGATCAAGTTCATGGATTGAAGGAATTGCGGCAGTGCTGCGTCACTTGCTATGACTACATACCAATTTTTAGCTTGTTCTCTGTAGAAATTTGGGTCTCTGGTTTTGATATTTAAATTTTTATACAGAAGTTTATGTAGATTCCATACTAGGATTTGGGTGTATAAGGAAAAGTACAGTGACCTTCTTGGCTATAGAAAGAGGGATTTTCATAAGCCCTCTCTTGCAGAATTTGCGGTTTAAAAGCAGCCCACATCTCTCTTGAAGAATGGGAGACTTGTATTCTGCATAACAGCTTCTCTTTGAATCTAATTGAGCCTGACTATAGGCCTTATCCACAAATGATGCTTATAATCTGCCCAGTAACAATGGTGTCTGCATTGAAAAGAAAAGAAAAGAAAAAAGAAAAGAAAAGATGCTTGTTCTGGCTTGTGCTATGGGCTGTCTTGGGGAAGGGGTACAAATGAGGGGTTAATTCAAATCTTGAAAATTCAGGAATTAGCTTCTGTTAAACCTAAGTCATATGGGTTTAATGTCAGTTCAGCAATATTTCACTGCTATGAATTTGAATAATTTTCCTATATTTTATGAAAAGTGTGTGAAGGCCATGTCCATCTCTTTGAAGATTTTTCATTTAAAATGGAATTTTCTATTTACTTTTCTTTATAATCAGTTAACTATTACATGCTCTTTTGGCTATATCTAACCATTTTCATTGAAAATACTGCTGATCTCAGAGAGTTCTGGGTTAATAATTAGCCAGATATGGCTCTCCCTTTTGAGTTTGGATCTCAAGTGTACCAAGCTAGGAGCAAGTCTTCTTATTTTGAAAACATAACTCAGCTACCAAATATGGTTGCTAATTTTTACATATCAAGGATGCCTTTGTCATGATAGAGATTAATGAGTTGTATAAAATTAATAACACACAAAGCTCTAATTTCTGGGGCTTGCCTTCTTCAGTGAAGAAAAAAAGTGTGATTTTTTTTCTCCCCCACTTAAACTAAGCCTAGCCCTGCCTATTGTGACACCTCAGCTGCACTCAAAGCTGGTGTGGATTTGATTCCCCTTAAGACTGGCTTCCAAGGCACTGCCCAGCTTTTATTTGTCTTGCACCATCCTGAGCAACTCAGAGACCTTTATGCTATGTTTAAACAGGGAAGTTCGGATTGTTCCGAATGATTATTTCACACAAAAGCACCCCTTACTTACCTGGTTAGACAGGTTGGTTGCTTATTACTACGAGAAAAAAAAAAGATTGGTGTTCTTTAGTTTGGCTACAGCAGTGTGGTTTGTTGCTCTTGTTCACTCTTAAACCTGTTGTTTCCAACATCTCCAGTGCTCTCCTGGCTGCACTTACCACATCCTTTACCCATAGTGTTTCCATGCCAGGAAATAACTTGTCTCCTACTACTCTCTCCATTTACTAGACCATATTCCTTCCATTCACTATCTACCTAACCACCACTTCATTTTATGTCTGTGTCTCCTTCTCCACAATGTGATAGAAGCCCATACAATGTAGCTTCCATCCCTAAAATCAAACTCTTATCTCAAAGATTTCCATGGACCTGCTTCTCACCAGTTTGGAGTTCACTTCTCAGTCCATGTTGTGGCTCACTTGCCATTTGTCCCTCCAGAGTGGCTCTCTCTACAGAGTCCACATTTTGGTCCATGAGATATTTAGTTTTCATTAACTCATGTTTTGAGTTTTCTTTCAAAGTATCTCATATTTTTCCCATTCCATTCTTATGGACACTGCCCTACTCCTGGCCCTTGTTCCTTCACATCTGTCTGCATGCTAGCCCTAGCATCACCCTGTTCCTAGGCTCTCCTTACTGAACTCTCTGTATATCACAGTGATAATATTGTCACAGCATTATTTTGCTGTATCATTCTTTTACTGATAACACTTTCAATGCCCTTTGCTACCTATGAATTCAGTTCAAATTCCTCAGGCTGGCTTTCGGATCTTTCATAACATTTCCCACACACTGGGAAACCTTATCTCCTACTATTTCCACATGACTGACAACTTGATCTCTTAATTGCTTCTCCGATATGTTCAGTCTTGCCCGTATGCCTTTATACATAATATTTTTGTTTTCAGGAAATATATCTCTTACCAAATCCTACACATTCTCTAAATCATATCCTCCTTCCATGAAGTTTTCTGTAGCCCTTCTAACACATAATGAGACCTGATTCTTCTAAATATTCTCTCATGCAGATACAGTTCATGTTAACATTACCTGGCAAGCCTATTGCCAGACACTGCTACCTATTTTATATTTCTGTCTTCTAAACAGAAGTGCAATTCCTTTTTGGCAAGGATAGTAGTATAAACCACTTTTGTATCCTTCAAGAAACCTACCACCTTGCCAAGTATATTACAGGCTCCTAATAAACGCTTTTAAATGAAACAAAGTAGTGATTTTTTTATAAAGCACCAGACTGACCATTTGTATTTTCTTGTCTACCTCCAGTCAAGTATCATCATGTGGGCAAACTGCTGAAAGAGGGGGAGGAACCCACTGTGTACTCAGATGAAGATGAACCAAAAGATGAGAATGCTCAGAAAAATGATTAAAGCATTCAGTGGAAGCATATCTATTTTTGTATTTTTCAGAATCATTTGTAACATACCACTCTGTCTTTAAAACATGATGATTTCAATATTAGAAAAGTTTGAACTTGCTGTAAATTTTTTAATTAACATCACTAGTGACACTGATAAAATTGACATCTGTCTTAAGAGTGCATGAGATGTTTATATGTCACAAATCCAGAAAGTAAACTGTAGTGCTATAATGCAAATGTTAATACTGTTTTCCTTCTATATATAATTACTATAAACCGAATTTAAATTTGTTTTTCTAGAGTGACAAGTAAAGACTCGGGTAATTACACAAACAGGGAAAAATGTTAAGTATGCACCAAGGACAGAGGATCAACTTGCAGTTACGATATTCTCTAAATAAATTCCTTTTATTCAGTTGACTTAACTGCATCATTTCTGTTTTATCTTCTACCTCTAAAGCAAATCGGCAGTATTCCAAAGGCTTGGTATAAAGACAGCCGTCGAGTAACAAAAGGAAATCTCAATGTAGGTCTCAATTAGGGGAAATAATTACTGTGTTTCTGGATCACTGTCCTTATCCTCCTATAGATATACAAACACAGTAATATACAGTTAGTATTAAAACAAGATCTGAACATTTAAAAGACAGCTTTGGGGAAAAAAAATCCCTAAATCCATGAAAAAGTTTGTATGACTGGTTTCTCAGTCTACATGTTCATAGCAGGGTAATGGTTATTTGAGAATGTGTTAAGTATAAGAGAGGTACACAGAACAGGACCAGGTGTGTGCTTTCTTCAGAGCTTGTGTTCATATCCCTGAAGAATGAGGAAAGTGTACATGTCACTAGTCAAGTGGTTTTTAAACTATATTCACAAGGTAATCTTTTCCTTCTGTTGTTACAAAACTAGTCACTGCGAAAATAGTAATCAGGTGTCTAGATCTTGGATAGTACTCTTGGTTAATGCTAACCCTAGTTTAAGTAGACTTTACAGTTCTATGACTTTATAAAAGTATTCAATGAACAACAAGTGAAGTTGCAAACTCTTGTAATTATAGTTAAATAGTTACTGTATTTTCTTGTGAGATGTGTTTAATGGTTTTACCTCAAATCAGAAAAAAATTGAAGTGCTTTGGTCAGTTAATAAAATGATTTTACTCCATGATGTGTGGTGGTTTAATTTTTAAAACCATATTCAATTTTAGCTTAAAATTTAATTTTACTTTTTTTAGTCTATATTGGGAAGTGTTTTTTTAATTTATTACTACATTTGCAATGCATGCAATTTACAATCAACTTGGAGTGTGGTTACATGTATATTAAGTGTGAATTATTTGTATTTCTAAAAGAAACACGTTTAAAATGGCAGATCTTCAAAGTACTCTCACAATAAAAATCACCTTGTCCTGTTAACAAATAGTAAGTTGATTTTTTTAAATTACAACATAAACTGAAGTATGTAGCAAGGCTTTAAAGAGTAATGTTACTGAAAGCATTGTCATTACAAATTGATGAGAAAAAGTTTTTGTTTTGATGTGTTGTCGGATCAGGAATGTTTATACTAATATTAATTCACTTCAGGTCAAAAGAAGGATAACAGTTGCATATGCAGTCAGTTGTATAAACATGGACAACCTATTCATGCATGAATATTAGTGTTTTGACACTTTAATATTGAAATTGGCAGTGTTCTCAGGAAAAATGTACTCCCTTAACCAAAGAAATCTCTTTTTCATTTTTTGTGTGTTATCAAAGCACACTGAACTTTTTTTAAAGAATGTACTCCCTGTCCCTGCTAGGTTTCATTCAATGAATATTCGACTGCTTGTTTGGTGCCAGGCACTCATTATACCTAACCCTTTGGGAAAATAGTTGGGAAGAGAAGTTGGGCCACCTTTGCTGCTGAAGTCTCATTTAGATGGGAAGGTTAAACTAGTTTTACACAGATTTAGCTGGTGCCATGCGGACGACATCCAGTGTTGTTCAAGCTTGACTGTCCTCATATCACATTGTGTCAGCTGTATTATTATTATTATTAGGAGGCAGGACTTTGAGCCAAAAACAGCCAGCTAGATACAGGTCAGCCATATGAAGGTAAAGGTGCCATTCAAGGAGTAGTATTTGCTAACCACCACCAGGAGGCTAGCTAGGGAGGTGTCAGGTTTGCTCCCTACCTGCTGCAGACTGTTCTCAGTACCAGCATCCACAAGCAGCACCAGCTACAGGTTTATTGGATCTGCCTATCTGTGACTTCTCAAAATAGCATAGTATTCACCTTAACTTGGAGGCCCAAATTTATATATAAATCTTTGATCCAGAACCAGCATTCATACATGCCTTACTGTTTGAGAACTCTTTAAATCCAACATGTACCATTTCAGCTCTAAAGTTCCCAGAGTTCAAGGTACAGTCTGCCTTTGTTACATAATACTTAAAATCAGTTTGGTGTGTGTTTCATGTACAAGTACTGTTAGTTCTTGACTGATCAAAGACTGATTACTGATTGTCTTCTCTGACTGGACTCCCTATCCTGCACCTGTAATTAACTACCACTCGGTGATTAAGGGATGCGATGAAATTCCATAGTCAACTTTGCTACCTTTTAATAGCACTGATAAAATGTACTGAAAGATAATATTAAATCTAGATATGATTTCAGTTTATCTAAAATAAAAACAAAATTTTGTTCTTGGGTTCTATGAACTCTGATGGTTCCCACAAACTCCCATCACAAAGGAGAAAATTACATAAAAATAATACTAAAACTAGTTATAGTTCCACAAGATTATTGGGTATGTAGCATACTAATCAATACATGTGGCAAATGAACAAAAGTTTAATGGTCACTGCAGCCATTTTAGTATGTATGAAAATTATTTCTATAACAATTCAAATTTAAAAAGTGCAATGTTAGTGAAATGCAGCATACCATACTACAGGTAGAAACTGTCCCTCCATGGAAGTATCAGCAAAAAATGAACATTTTAAGCACCTTTGCAAGAAATAAAAATATATTTATTTGGTTCTATTTTCGGTATTACCAGGTTACATCACCTTCTACCTGAGAAATTTAAATGAAATGATTAAAAACATATTGACAGATTTTTAGCTTTCTTGCAACACTATCAGCAGCACATACAATGAAAAACATAACACCTATTGTAAAGGCCAGTTTAAAATTCAGGCCCTTACTTAATAAAGCATACAAAAAAAAGATACGAGAAAATACATCCATTCCAATTAACAGCACAACAATATACTAATTAAAGAAAATGGTTATAACCATTTCAATTCTATTTCATTCCTTACTAAGCCATTCGACTGAAAAATACAGGTGAAGTTGTGAAGGCCCACACAAAAAAAAGGCTCACCCAAATTTAGAATTCTTTACCGCAAGATGGATATAAAATCCAGAGCTGTTCATAATGTCAACATAAAACCAGTATTTTTATTTCTTCTAGCTCCAAGGATGGTTTTTAGCAAATGAATCAAACAAGACTGTTATATAAAAATGACTTAGCACCAGTTCTATTATACAAAAAAATACACATACTGTGTTCTGTAATTTTTTTTTATTTCTTTACTGAGCAACAAATTATTTCCATGCCAAAAGAAACTGTAAAGAAAAATTATCGAAGGACAGAAGGGCTTGTGGATGCAGCTCAGTGGTAGGGGTTCCATCCCAAGCACCATTCAAAAAAATTCAAAATCCTAGATGCTTTCCAAAACAAACTCATAATGTTGCTTCAATGGCATAAATCATGAAAAAATAAGGAGACAGGTTTTCACTGGTGAATAATACCTAGTTACCAGACAATTTTCTAATACCAGAAGTTAATAGTTTAAAGGGCTACTCTGGATGATGATACTGTGAACATGAATGGTCACTGCCAGTCCTCAGAGTAGAAAAGGCACTCGCCCCATGAGCAATTTTTCATATTTCAGAAGTCAAACTTAGTTTTGACAGCACAGTCACTGGCTTGAAAGTGGAATGGAACACAAGAGAGCCAATAATAGGTTTTTATCTTACTAGTAATAACCAAGATCTTTGATGATACGATCGTTTCTGTGGTTTTGCATGTTCTCACTACCTCTATTAAAATGTGACTAGAAAGATCAATGAAACATTTTGTGGTTTCTATTCAGATAAATGAGGTTCTGTAGCTGATTCAGATACTAGGTTGCTCAAGAGGCTGGTTATGGGAACACATCGTATGGCATTCTGGACAACCACACTGACTGGCATCCTATCTGGTTCTATTAACTAGTGCTTTTCTACAGAATATCAAATTGAGACTGTGAAATGAATTGTGTCATATGACAATGTTGTTCACCACTGCTTCTGTGGATTAAAATCACCTTTTCCTATTGCAGGCAATCTTGAATCTCAACTGATGTCTTCAAATGCCAGGTCAGGTATAGCTTTGTTGGGAAAATAAAGTCATTTACTGCCCCTGAGGCACTAAATCCAATATAAGGCAGAATAAATCAGCCAAGCTTTTTATACAACATGCACTGCACTAAGAGGTAAGTTTTTAAGAATCTATAAAATATCTCAATTTAAAAACATATTTAAGAAATCCAAAATGAGTCAGTAAAAAGATAAATTGCCTATGTTAAGAGTTTATAAATCCTGTATACATACAATTTTTCCACAGCTAGAAAACTATGGCCTTTTCTGTTAAATCTGCCTAACTCTGTGGCACTACTGAGGATTTAGGAGGCACTTGTTACTATTTTTATAAAAGTCATTTTGGGGATATTCAGTGACTTTTTACAAACTGATGTCACCCGACCCTGAGTGAAAGGATTACATAACTTGAAATGGAATACCTGTCATGTCCTCTCTTCCCAAGTGCCATTATTGGTGCCTCAGGACCTTTCAATATTTCCTTTGGGAAATATCCCTGGTTAATATCACTTCAATCCTTTTACTTTTCTAGGATGGAAAGACATAGGGATTATGTTTTAAATCTCTGCTAATGAGCCCCTGACCGTTTAAACCACAAAGGACAAGCCTAGCCCCTTTCAGATACTTCTAAAACTTTGTCTCTAAAAGGACAATTCTTTGACTACCATGAACACATCAAAAAGATTAACTTACTTCTGGTAAGTGCTCATGAAATTCTTTAATGTCATAAAGATGTCTTCTACATGTTCTAGCTGTTACCTCTTTTTATCTACAGTTGCTAAATAAAAGTCAATAAAGTATTACATGCAAAAGGAGCCTTATTCATTCACTACTGTCATTTTTGAAGATGAATTATGAAGATGATGTGACAGCTAAAGAACCACAGAGGGCTACTTCAATGTTAATCTGTTCCTTCACTGGCACCAAATTAAAGCTGTTTTTTAAAAAAGTTTATTCTTAAAGTTTTGCAAGTACATTGTTTTGCCAAGTTTCAGAATCTGGAGGTTTTATATTTCCAAAGCTTGCCAGCACACCTGCACTCATTTTGATCTCTGCTTTAAACTTTGGCAAGGTTTTGCATTTGACCCTGCACAAGCTCTTGCTCTGTAGTAGCTAACTACATAGCTATATTTGGTCTTAAGTTTTTTGTTTATCAGTTGTTTATTGTAAATATGGGTGTTCCTGATCAAATTGGCCATCAAAACATTTGAAAATATAAAGAACTAGTATAGTTCTTTCCTAAATAGCTTCCACAGTCATTGTGCTTGTGACTGTTATGTCTACTATAATAATTATCAGATCCAAGCATGAAATCTTTAGAATTCTCACGTTTTTTAAGCCTTCTTGCACCCTGACTATATTCTGACTTCGAGGAACTTGTTCTTCTTTTGGGAAAATATCCCAAGTAGAAAGCACTAGCACTTTTTGATGATGTTATCGGCACATGAGAGGGTCTATAGTTCACCCTGTGGTCCAATATGCTACTACTATCCCTCCTCCTCTTCCTTGTGATTTCTGCTAATTGATCCCTGGACCTGGATTCATGGTAGTAGCTTTCATTAAAAAAGTAGCTAGAAGTTTGTTTTTCCCTCTTTTTGCTATTGCTCTTCTCATCTTTAATAGAATTGCTTTCATCCTCAAGCCATGAACATCTTGGCTCATACTTAGACCTCTTGCCGGGTGTCCTAAGCACGGATTTAGAGTATTTTCCCTCACCATCATGTTTCCACTCTGAATGCAAGGAATGCTGCCTTGACCTAGATTTTTGCTCACAAGAGATAGTTTCTTCATTGTCAAGAGTTCCTTCTTTAAGGGAGCTATGATATATAGCCACAGATTCCTCTTTCTCCTCTTCATTTATGTTAAAAGTTTCGCTGAAGCACTCAGACTCACTACTAATTTCCTCTAAGAAATCTGTCAACTGTAAATCTAATTCTACTGACCTGCAAGGTGAAGAAACTTCATGGCTCCCTGTGGAATCACTGGCCTGGTGAGTATGAGTCTTTTCCAAAAGATCCCACTTTGCATCAGTTGGGGACAGTTGACCACCAGCTTCACTGGCTGTATCCTTGCAATCATTTTTAAATATCTCAGTACAGTCTTTGGTATAATCCACTTTTTCTATCTTTTGTGATTTGTGCTCAGGATCCTGCATGCATACCATTGACCAGCAATCATCTTCCTGGACATGTTCTTTCCTTTCCAGGTTTTCCATGTGGCTCAAATTGGTTGAAGGATCCCTATGTTTTTTCAAACTGATCTGAAATCCATTCCCTTTAACACGGACATCCCTCTGCCACTGACATGTACTTTCTATGTGACTTGCTTCTGGGCAGATGCGAGCATATTTTGGAGTCTGATAATAGTTTAATAAGTAGTCAATAAACTCATCAGTTTCATAGATCTTCTGTTTCCTGTCATGGTCTCTCTCAGATAATCTGGAAGAAGAGGATTTAGGAGAACCTGGGTGCTCCTCTTTTTTAAGAGACTGATCTTGAATCGTTGTGACCTGCAAGGAATTCTGGCCAGAGACCAAACTGTAATTGTGACTATCCGTTAATAATTTTCTGGTTCTCTCTTTTCTAGTTGAGTATCTTAACTTCTTTCTCCGAAGACAATGGGAAGATTTACATAAGCGATCTCTAGTTCTTTTCCTCACTTTTTGTTTTTGTTTATTGTCGGACTTGGCAACCTGATAGTCTGGCATTTTTTCTTGATTTGGAAGACGCTGAGCATTTAACTCTTCCTTCCCAATTTTCAGTGTGTTCCCTGGAGTATCATTAGCTTCAGGGTCTGTAGCATCAGTCTTATGTAGGCAAAACTGCATGGATCCCTTCAAAGAGAAAAGTTGACAATCTCACATAAAAAGCTGAAAGTTTAAACACTTCTAAAGAAAACTTAGCTTTCCCACATTGTTCTGAAGAGACTAATTCCCAGGACAGATCCAAATTAGAACAATATAGCACTGAGAAATAAGAAGGGATAAATTAAATGTCTTTATCTAATATGATCTGCTTTTACTAGGTTTGTGCCCATTCTTATGTCAGAAGGCACCACAATTTACATAGATGTCAAAGTGTACAAACTCTCTTTTCCTGTATTAAAAAATTGATGAGCCTACTGTTCTAGGAATTGTTATAGGACCAAAAGAGACAAAGAAGAATAAAGCATGCTCTACAGCCCTCCCAGAAAATCCTAGCACAAGGAAAGACTGATGTGTGAAATGTGTGTCTAAAAAGGTCAAGTGGCTTAAAAGATAAACTGTCTCTCTGCTGTGAATTTCAGTTTGCAGGTAAAGGTATCTCTTAAATTTTCCTACCTTACCTGCCTCATTTGGAAGCAAGCCATTGGGGCTAGGCGTGTAGCTCAGTGTTAGAGCACTTGCCTAGAATTCGAGACTGTCAGGCTACAATACCCATCACCAAAAGATAAAAATAAGCAAGACATCAAGTAGTAAATATACCCATGACTGTGGTCCTACCTGCAGCCGCATCTGCAATGTAGTTTACTCTAAAACAATTGCAGAGCAGGTAAAGGTGCTGCCCACACTGTCTCCTGCCCTGGAAGGATTTGTACTGTGCTCCCACTGACACCTGTCACACATCAGAGCACACAGCCTACCCACTGCCTGGGATTAAAATTTATACTGAACATAATGGATCTAACTATTAAGGGAGCCTAGAATTAGACACCACACCCATTTAAAGAGATAAATTCTTTATGAGTGCTCACTCTTGGCTGTCATTAAGGTAAACTAAAAAAAATATAGCTAGCTTTATTATAAATGTAAATGGGAGATTTTGGGGTCCTGATTTTGCTAGGTTGATAGTCCACACTAATGAGAAGCTCCCAAAAGACATGAAATTAAGGCATTTGCTCTTCATGTTTAAAAATGCTGTATATGGGTTTTTAAATTAATACTTTGAGAGCCTTTCTGGCTTTTTATCCAGGATGTCTGCTGTGTCTGACTGTTTCTAGGAGCTCAGGAAGGAAAGGAAACATTTTCCCAAATCTACTCTCCAAACAATGCAATGGCTCTGTGAGGAAAGACATTCTCTATGAAACAGCTGAAAAGTAGACTAACATGAGCTTGCACAAGGCTCACAGCTTTCCTTTCTCTAAACCTGTTACAGATGAATGCCCAAGTAAAGTTTGAAGAAGACTACAGCCTTGCACCCAGACCCATCTACTACTTCCCCCTGGCATTTCTTGTTACAACCATTAGGAACTCAGAAAAGTAGATTAACTAGCCGAGTGGCTCTAGTAATACAGCCCTGATGTTTAGAAATGCACAGTGGGGAGGGGGGTCAGGGTTGAGACACAACTCTGTTACAGAATGTGTATATTATTTTTGGAAATCCATAGTTGGGGTTATTGGGGATCATCTGATTTAAAAGAAACTTCACTGAATACCCTGAGTCTCCTGTGGAGCTGATTTTCAACATACCCTACTTAAATGCAAAGATTGGGGCTCTGAAAAGCTAGTACATACCAAAATTGAAGAACCATGGGGAAGCAGCCTTACTGAAATTTTCCTTAGGAGAACACGGAGCAAGCGAAGGGCCTCCACCTGCCTCTGAGTGAGCAGGTGCTTCCTGTCCTCCCACTCTGCTGAGGAGTCCAGCTCCTGAAGCACTTCAGCTTTGGTTTTCACCTTCTGTTTCCTCTGCCGGTGGCTTCCCCTTTCCTTCAGAGCTCTCCTTCTGACCCTGGCCTTCTTCCTTTTTTCCTGGGCTTTCCTCTCCTCTTTTCTTTTTCTGGATAATGATTAAGATGAAACCACTTGAAATATTTATTTTTAGCCATTTGCTCCCCACACGCATATACTAGGGGAAGGCAAATCATTTAGGTTTCTAGGAATCGCCCATTGCTAAACCCAGGACTTGGCATAGACAATTTGTGATAACAATAGCAAAACCAAAGAACGCTTTTTAGCATCTGTCAAGAGAGAAAGACACATAATTTTGTTGATCAAATACAAACAATAAAGAAAGATATACAAAGATGGGCGAAGAAGGAAGGAAAGAAAGGAAAGAAGGGAGAAGGTATGGGAGGGAGGGAAGCAGAAAAAGCAAAGAGCAAGGAGAAAGGGGGAGTGGCAGGAGGGAGGAAGGAAGGGAATTCACAGGAAGGGACTCTAGCCTCTGTTTTCAGACCATAAGCAGGGACCACAGGCACCAGCTTTCAAGGTGATTTCTTTTTCTTGAGATTAAAACCTCATGTGGGTTGGTTTCACATAGGCAAATAAAGAGGAATCGAGGCACTCAGAAAATCTTCAGGGTGAGAACTGACCCTTGGCACATATTACTTAACAAAGAATACTATCACACTTCTGGTTTGGAAATGAGTTTTTTTTTTAACTGCTGTTTTCTGAAAATAAAAACAAATGAAGTTAGACCTTTATGGGAATGTGGGAAGGGGAAAGTGGGGCAATTACTTGACTCAGGACCTGACCAAATCCTAGAGGATTATCCAAATGGAATGTTCGTTCTGGAATTTGGAGATGAATAGGACCTTGACTGGGCTCAAATTTCAGTTAAGATTCCTAGATGTGACCACATGTAACTCCTATCACCCTGCCAGCCAAAAGTGAAGAGCATGTGGAAGGGTATTCTTTATCTCTTTTAAATTATATATATATATATATATATATATATATATATATATATATATATATGCAGTACTAGGAATTGAGCCCAGGGCCTTTTCACTGAGCTACATCCCTAGAACTGTTTTATTGTTTTACTTTGAGACAAGGTCTCATTGGGTCACCAAATTATCCAAACTGGGCTTGAATTTGTGACCTTTAGGCCTCAGCCTCCCAGAGTACTGGGATTATAGGCATGTAACCACTGAGCTTGAATGTTGCAATTTATACAAAAGAGGAAGAGCCAGGAAATAAAACTAGCCTTCAGAGCCCTATAGTGCTAACCCATCTGTTCCTTCTGGGCAAACCTTTGACAACCCAATTGCTCCTTTTAAGCTCTAGCTCCTAAATTTGGAAATGACAATAATTTCTAAAGAAATAAGCATGGAAGCATCTTTACTTGACTGAAAGAGCTTGGGCCAACAATGAGAATTGTCCCACAAATCTATGACATTCTTGCCTGTAGGTTACTTTGATTACTGATCATTTTATAGAAGAATGTGTTTTCTAGGCCTATTTTTTATTCTCAATTGGAAGGCTAGGTGATATTGGTAAGTTATAGATAAACTGGTAAAATTTCTAAATGAGTAGGTTAGGATTTTCATATTAAAATTCCTGGTTCTTTTTTAAAAATCATGTCTTCATAGACATCTTAATCTTACTAATGTCATTACTACTTATTACTTGTTCTCCCTTATAAAAATATTTTTCAGTCTCTTGTTTTCAACTGCTTTATCATTTTGGTTTTATAAAAGCACAACTGAAAGACTGTAGCCTTCAGCACAGTTTTCCAGTCTGCACCAATACCAGCCCCTGCCCCAATGTCATCTACGAAGTCTAGGTATTCACTCAAAAGAATTAATCCATAAAACAAAAGAAAAAGCTTCATGAAATTCAGTCTCCTCACCTTTCAGCTACTTCCTCTTCTCTTTTCTTTTCTTTTTTTCTTTCTTCCTCCAGCTGTTGTAATTTTAGCCTTTCTTGGTTTCTCCTCCTGATAGCTCCTTCACTGAAGTGTTTGGTTGTATCAAACATAACCTGTCCCCAAACAGTTTAGTGCTTGATTAGAAATGTTTTAATTTATTTGTATGTCTCAGGGCAGAGAGCTAAAAACAATATGGTATATGGTAATTCTAAACCATATGAATTCAGAATGCCTTCTCTGCACTCCAGTACCCATCCTGTTCTACTGCTTCTTGGACACCAGCTGAACAGTACTTGTGGACACCAAGACTTTCTTGGTAGAACCCTTAAACAAGTTTATCAAATTATCGCTTTAACTTTATACAATTTAATCTGCTTGTCATTTCTCAATAAAGATGTTTTAAAAATTTTCAGTAACCTACATGACACAGGGGCCATAGGCAACATCACAGTGTTAGCACACACACAGGCTAGAAACGTATTGCACCTCTGGTTTGCTGTTAAGAATCAACTGAGTAGAGCCAGGTGTGGTGGCACTCCTGTAATCCTAGCAATCTGGAGGCTGAGGCAGGTGGATGGTTGCAAGTTCGAGACCAGCCTGGGATACAAAGTAAGCCTGAGACTGGCCTGAACTGCATATTGAGACACAAACTGCATGGGAAACACTTCAAAGAATCAACAAATTGGATATGATATTATTGAAAAGTTTCTGCACTTCAAAAGAAATCACCAACAAAGTGAAAAGAAAACCAACAGAGTGGGAAAAATGTTAGCCAGCAACCCCTCAGACAAAGGACTTGTGTCCAGAATATATAAAGAATTGAAAAACATCAAGCCCCCCAAATTCAAAAACCCTCTCCAAAAATAGGCATCTGAGATGAACACACAGTTCTCAGAGAAAGATATACAAATGGCAAATAAATACATGAAGAAATGTTCACCATCACTGGTCATTCGAGCAATGCAAATTAAAACAACATTGAGATTCCACCTCACTCTGGAAAGGATAGCTGCCATCAAGAAATCAACTGATAACAAATGTTGGCGAGGCTGCGGGGAAATAGGAACACTGCTCCACTGTTGGTGGGAATGTAGACTGGTGCAACCATTGTGGAAATCCATATGCAGAATTCTCAGAAGACTAGGATTGGAAGCCCCATTCAATCCAGCTATTCCCCTCCTGGGTATTTTCCCCAAAGAACTGAAAACTTCGTATCACAGTGATATATGTGCACCCATGTTCATAGCTGCACAGTTTGTGATAGCTAAATCCTGGAAACAACCAAGATGCCCATCAACTGCAGAGTGGATGAAAAAGATGTGGTATTTTTATACAATGGAATATTACTCAGCTATAAAAAGGGTGATCTTGAGGCCTTCATAGGCAAATGAAGACAACTTGAGACTATCTTCATTAGTGAAATAAGAATCATATTTATAAATATATTGTGTCTCTAGTGTAAAAAGTAAATAAGAACTACAAGAGTAATAAAACCAAAATGTGTAATTGGTATTGTAAAAAAGAGAGGAAAACGAAAGTGCTCTAAGGGATATAGCTATGTGTATGTTTGAATGTGTAAAATAGATGACCATATTGCTGAATCTTTGAGCAGATATTTTTGAGTTGGATATTTGAGCAGAACTGTTTGTAGTCTGACTGTTTGAATGTTTACTATATACCCTTTAACTTTGTAACTTGAACAACTACATCCAGGATGACAGTATGTAATTTAAAAATTACTGATTTCTTAGTGTGGGTTTTTCTCATTTTCCTTTTTCTTTCTTTCTTTTAGAATTCTGTATTGTTGCCTCCCTCTTTTCTGTTTTGCTTTTTTTTCTTCTCTTTAAATAAAATTTTAAAAATGTATAATTGCTATTGTAAAAAAAGAGGAAATAGGAAGCACTATAAAAGATAGCTGCATGTATGTTTAGGTGTGTGGGATTGATAACCATATTTCTAGGTTCTTGTTGGATTGTTGAACAGATCTGTTTGCACTCTCACTGCTGGAGTATCTACTTTGTGTGCTTTAATTTTGTAACTTGAAAAACTATTTCTAAAAGAACAATATGTAGTGTATCAACTAGTGATTTCTTACTGTTTATCTTCTTTTCTTGAAATTCTGTAATATTTCTACCTTTTCTGTTTTTTTTCTCTTTAAATAAAAAATGTATTGACTGTAAAAAAAATGAATCAACTGAATTAAGCCAGATGCAGTGGTGCAAAACTGTAATCTCAGTACTTTGGGAGGTTGAGGTGGGGAATCCCAACTACAAATCTGACTTGGGGAACTTAGCAAGACTGTCTCAAAATGAAAAGTAAAAAGGGCTGAGGACCAGCACGAAGGTCCTAGGTTCAATCCCCAGTACCATAAACATGCATACACGCACAGACACAGACACACATGCAGACACACACACACACACACACAAATTGATTGAGTTAATGTATTTTTTAAATTATCAGAGATAATCTAGTCAACAATTATGGTAGAGAATGGGAACAGGAAGCAAAGATGCATGAAAAATGACTTAATAAGTGACTAAATAAATGACCATCATCATTACTAAACTATTTTTAGCAATATATCTCATGATTTAAAAATACACACTTTAACATAAGTGGCCCCACACATATTCATACACCAGTAGCTGTAATTCCAAATGAAAACTAAAGGCTGATTCAGAAAAACAGCAGAACTTGGTAACATCTTTCCCACAACTGGGGTAAGACTTCAAGAAGGACATGATCAAAGCCTGCAGACATCAATGAGGTGGCATGACTGGATAGACAGGCATACTTTAAAAGTGAGGGATCCATAATCGTTAAGATTGTTTTAGTAATTTCTCTGACAGACATCCTGAAAACATACGCTGTGACTCCAGGAGTCATGAGGGAATAAACTGCTGTCCTTGTGGTTTTAGATTGCATCATTCCCTTTCTCTCAGCAACTTGTCAAATATATTAAGTGTATGACATAGTTCCATAAGGGACATGAATAATCCTTTAAGCCCACAAGAAGTTGAGGCAGAGCCCCAAAATATAGCATCCATTACTTTAAAATCACAGCTGGTGGAATGTCTGAAAGCAAAAGACTGAGTGTTCAAATAAGATGAGTTTTCTTCTTAAACATCTAATTATAAATCACAAATGTAAAGGCACAAGTTTTTACTCTAGCTACTGATCAGAGCCTGATGACATCTAAGGAAATTTATTTTAGATGCTTCCATTCAACTTTAATTCAGGGTAACTTGAGTATTGGAAAATAAAGTTTGGCTACTTCTCACCTTGATGTTACATGCCAGAGCTTTCCCATCATCTCCCTTAAGCATCAGCTTCATTCCTCGAAGTGACTCCATGGCTTTTATGAAGTCTGTTGATTCTTGGTACTGGATAAATGCTTCAAATGTTTGTAAACCAAAGCTGAAACTCCCAAAGCTCCCACCAGTCATCACTTCTCTGTACGGGTCAAGCATAGGGATATCCACATTCTTGATTTTCCCAAAACTTTCAAAGACTACCCGAAGGATCTCCTCACATGGCTTCTCCCCACTGGACCCTTTAGGTGCAAACCATTTACAGGGCAAGCCTTCAAAATATATGGAATCTGGGCTTTTATCATGGTCCTGCTCTTCAGCTCCATCACTTAATGAAGCCTCTTTTTCCTTAGGGAAGTGTTCCCACTCTCCCTGGGCATCTGTAGCCACTACTTTTAAGTCTGTTTTCAAACCATTTAGCTTGATGATCTTCCCATGTAACTTCGCCTTCAGGATCTGAACCAAACTTCGGGTTTCAGCCTCACCCTCAAATCGAATGAAGTCCTTTGTACTTTTAGAGAGCCGAACTGTGGTGAACTGGTCAGGGCAAATGAGATTCTTTAGTTGGTCAAGAACTTCCCAGTTCGAGACGGGCCTCATAGGTTCTATACCTTCTGGCAGCAATACAATGATCATCAGTTTTGCTATGGGCTTGAGGTAGAGGTGCTGAGCAGCACAGAGCTCTGTTGCCTCAGAGTTATCATATACCACTGTGACCGTCATGGTGTCCTCTGACCACCTTGGAGGGCAAGAGAGAAAATATTAATACACATGGAGATATGGATTTTGAAATGGGGCTAGCATTTCTGGTCTTAGATCAAACTAATAGAGGAGAATACAGTATATTTTGGATAGAATTAAAATCATTATTTTATAACTCTTGGAACTAATAAGTAATTACAGTAAAATTGCAGGATGCAAGGTTAATACAAAAAAGTAAAATAGCTTTTTTAAAAGTTAGCAAATAGAATTTGAGATTTAAAACATGATGCCATTTGTATTAGCAAAAATTACTTAAGTATAAATCTAACAAAATATGCACAAGATCTATATGAGGAAAACAAACAAACAAAAACCTCTGATGAAAGATATCAAAGAACTAAATACATGGGCCATGTATATGAAGACTCAAGATGCCAGTTCTTTCAAATTTAATCTACAGACTAAGTGCAATCCCAGTAAAAATTTAGTAAGTTATTTGATCAATAACAAACTGACCTTAAAGTTTATATGGACAAGCAAAACATTCAGAATATCAAATTCAACATTGAAGGAGAGAAAAATTTTGGCATACTGACAATAACTGACATCAAGGCTTACTATAATGCTACAGTAATCAAGACATTGTGGTTCTGGGTAAAGTATAGGCAAATAGATTGATGAAACAGAATAGGGAGCTCCAGAATAGACCTACATAAATAAAGCCAACTCATTTGCAAAAAGAAGCAAAGACAATAAAATGGAACAAAGTCTTTTCAATCAATGCTTCAGAACAATTGGATATCCACATGACCTTGGGTATGATGGATGACATTTGGATGATAACTAATGGTATGATTCATGAAAAAAATAATTGATGAGCTGGACTTCATTAAAATTTAAAACTTATGCTCTGTAAAAGACACTGTCAAAAGGATGAAAAACAAAAGCTGCAGAGAAACTATTTGTAAAGTACATGACAGATTGTTATGGTTACAACTCCCCCCCAAAAGCCTGATGTGTTCAGAAGTGAGGTCTTTGGATGATGAGGAACCATGTGGCAGGGGGTACTAGATTGATCAACTGATGAATTTATAGTTGAATGTGCTGTTAGAAGATAGGGACTGGTCAAAAGAGGCAAGGTCAATGGAATGTGACCAGGGAGGGTGTATCAACTTCTTGGCAATGATGGGATGAGCAGCTGTTGGCTGCTCTGGCCCTTCCACTGTACCCTTTCTGCTTTGGAGCCCACTGACTGTAGACTGAGTTCTCTGAAGAGCGTAAACTAAAACAAACCTCCTCTCCTTTAAGTTATAGGTGTTATGTATTTTGTCCCAGTGACAGGAAAGTGACTAAGGCACAGATAAAGGACTGTTATCCAAACTATAAAAAGAATACTTAAAATTCAACAATATGAGTACAAGGATTGAACTTAAAAATTGGGCCAAAGACTTTAACACATACATCCCCAAAGACATGCAGATGTCCAACCAGTATGAAAAGATGCTCCACATCATAAAGTCATCAAGGAAATGCAAATTAAAACAAAAATGAATGACCACTAACAACAATTAGAATGGCCAAAATCCAGAATGCAGACCACACCAAATACTGAAGAGGATGTGGAAAACTGAATATTATTCTTTGCTAGTAGAAATACAAAATGGTACAGATACTTTAGAAAAAAATTCTTTACAAATCTAAACAAACTCTTGCCATAAAATCTAGCAATTTGGTATTTACCCAAAGAAGATAAACATTTATGTGCATGCAAAACCTGTACACAATGCACATATGGGCATCATTCATAATCATCAAAACATAGAAGCAACAAACGTTCTTCAGTAGGTGACTGGATAAAAAATCTTTGCTACATCCAGATAGTGGAATACAGTGTCAAACAGCACTAGGATGAAATGTGCAATCAAGCCATGAAAAGGCACAGAGGAAACTTAGGTACATATAATTAAGAAAAAGAGGTCAATATGAAGAGACAACAAAATGTAGGATTCCAACTATATAACATTATGTAAGAGAGTACAGTCTCTGGCCCTTCACATTATGTAAGTGAAGACAGTGAAAAAGATCAGTGGTTCATAGGGGTTAGAGGAGGGAGAGGGATAAACAGAGGGAGCACAAGGGATTTTTAGAGCAGTGAAACTACTATGTAAGTTACTATAATGGTAAATACATGTTTTACACATTTGTCCAAACCTATAGAATGTACAGCAGCAATAGTGAATCTTCATGTAAACTATGGATTTGGGATAATAATAATAATAATGTGTCAATGTGTTAATCAGTTGTAACAAATGTATCACTCTGGTAGGGGATATTGATAATAGTGTAAACTATGTGTGTGTGTGGGGATTGAGGGGCTTTAGGAATTCTCTGTATTAGTGTTAGCGAATCTTTTTGAGATGAACGTCCAAACTGCAACACAAAACTCACTTATTGCAAAGTACCAACACTGCAATTAAAGCTGAATACTAAGGTTTTAGTTTAGAAAAAACAATTCATACACTAACATCTTTTGCCTTAAAAGAAAAATAACATGAATGCAATAGGTTCACCACTACTGCTCTATACCTTCTGCCCTACAAAACTAAAAGTTATCTAAAATATAAAGTCTATTAATAATAAAATATATTTATTTAAAAGCATTTGTTTAATATGTTTGAGAATTTTCAAAAAATTCCTATATACTTTATCCTAGTTTTCATAACCGTAATACAAACATAACAGGATTTGTAGGAAAAGCAAATGCATGAGTATAGGTGACATACTTAAGAAGTTCCCAATAAATGTAAACTATGATTGTTATTTTTTAGTAATGGTGGCATTACTTTATCTCATTTTATTTATGAAGTATCCTATGAGTAGGAATTTTAGTATAGATTTAGTAAAATCAAATGAATTGTCCATACATTGAAATGTCAAAATTCTAAATCTTCAATCTATTGCACAATAGATCTCAAATGTCATTTAAAACAACATGCTGAAGGTTATACAGAATCAGGGAAAGGGTAACACACACGTATTACATTAAAGAATGGGCACTAACCCATATGCTAGATTTGGTGTCCTCAGTCCAGGGTAATTTCCAAGTCTTCAATGGAAATATTTACTCATGTTCCTCCATTCTGTTAACTTAAACTAATTTTTCTTCTAATATTAAGAAGAAACAACCAATTCTAATGAGTGACAAAGTGAATTTTCTCCCTACTTCTGGACTGGAAAAATCCCAAAACAAGAATGCTTGTTAGCACTCTCTTTTAATGATCTCTTTTATGCTGTCCCAAGGTGAGTAAGATCACTAAAGCTGGCAAAGGGAGATTTCATCTGTTTGTTTCACTTAAAAAGCACTTATTAGGCCAAGGATTTAGCTCAGTGGCTCAAGCACTTGCCTGGTAAGCTTGAGGTTGTGGGTTTGATCCCCCGTACCAAATTAATAAATAAATAAACAAATAAAATGGCACTTATCAATAAAGATTTTCATAAAGAATGGATATATTTGCACTCTATGTAACCAAAATCTCTCATTTAATGCCAGCTTTATGGAGATTTAGACCCGAAATGTATATGGCCAGATGATGAAAATGCATACACAAATTTACTGCTGAATCTTGCTTTAAAAATATACCGAAAATACAGTCACTGTAAGGTAATCAAGCTTACCAAGCTTTGCATTCATTCCAGTGATACAGCCTTTGTTTTAAACATTGCTTTTCTTAGATTGACTTCAAAGATTTAATTATATTCTTCTAAACAGCCTTGACGGAGGTCAATTTTAAAATTCTTTTATCGTGGATTTGATATTTAGAAATCATCAAATATTATCTAGAATCAAGACTGTTGGATAAAATAGACGACTATATGCTTATCTGATTTCCCTAAGAAGACTTAGTTGCTAAACATCAATCGCCTCCAAAAGTCCTAGGTAAAACAATCAAGGAAGGGAAAGAAATAAAGGGCATTCACATAGGAAAAAAGGAAATCAAATTATCCCTATTTGTAGAACATATAGAAAAACCAAGACTCTACCAGAAAAACTGAATTGAAATTAATTCAGTAAAGTTGCAGGATATAAGGTCAACATGCAAAATTCAGTAGCATTTCTATACAACAATAATGGATTAGCTGAAAAAGAAATCAAGAAAGAAATCCCATTTATAATAGCTACAAAACTTATCTATGAATAAATCTAACCAGAGAAAAATGAAAGAACTATGTAATGACAACTATAAAATAGTGGTGAAATAAAATGAAGATATCAAAGAAGCATCTTATATTCCTACATTGAAAAAACCAGTGTTATTAATATAGCCATACTATTCAAAGTGATCTACAGATTTGATGCAGTATCTAGCAAAACACTAAAACATTCTTCATAGAAACAGAAAAAAAAACTAAAATGTGTATGGAACCGCAAAAGACCCTGAATAACCAAAGCAATACTGAACAAAATAATAATGTGGAGGTATCACAATACCTGACTTCATACCACAAAACTATCATAACCAAAATATGGCATAAAAATGGACATATAGACCAATGGAATAGAATGAAATAGTCAGGAATAAATACCAGTAAAGGAACCAAGGAACCAAAGAACATATATTGGAGAAAGGACAGTCTCTTCAATGAATGGTGATGAAAAAAGTAGGTATGCAAATGCAAAAGAATGAAACTAGACTTTTACATCTCATCATATATAAAAATCAACTCAAAGTGAACCAGGAGTTTAAAAAATAAGACCTGAAACTATGAAGCTACTGGAAGAAAACACTTTGGGGCATTAATCTGGAGAAAACAGTATGGGACATTATTTTTAAAACTAGAAACAGAAAAACCATATGATACAGAAAATCCATACTGAGTATGAATCTAAAGGAAATAAAATCAGTATGTCAAAGAGATCTAAATTTCTATATTTACTGCAGCACTATTCACAATGGGCAATATATAGTGTTAACATAAGTGCTCATTGATAGACAAATGTTTGAAGAAAATGTAGCAAATAAACAATTTTCAGCCTTAAAAATTAAATTCTGTCATTTGTGACATCATGGATGCAACTGGAAATCACTGTTAAGAGAAATAAATCAAGCACAGAAAGACAAGTATTGCATGGCCTCACTCATACGTGGGATCTAAAAAAGGCTGAGCTCATAGAAGTACACAATAAAATAGTGGTGACCAAAGACTGTGAAGGAAAAAGGATGGCAAAGGGTATGGAGGGAGTGGTCCAACTGGACTGGAGAAGTAACTTCTAATGTTCTATAGCACAGTACAGTCATTAAGGTTAACAGTAATTAATTGTATGTTTCAAAATAGCTGGTAGAGAAGGTTTTGAATATTCCCAACACTAAGAAACAATAAATGTTGGAAGCAATGGAAATGCCAAGTACCCTGATGTGATCATTATGCATTGTATTCATGTTTTGAAATGTCACAACACACCCCATAAATATGTATAATTACTGTCATTTAAAAAATTTTTCAGAGAGTCTTGCTATATAGTCCAGGCTGGCCTCAAACTTGCAAGAATTCTGCTGCCTCAGCCTCCTGAGCACTGAGATAACAGGTGTGCATTATTGCACCCAGGTATATTTTTAAAATTGTAAAATGGCCTCCTTTAAAGTCAAGTCTTCACAACTCAAATTATTGTATTCCAATGACAACAGCAACACACTGAGACATATGTTCTCTATAGTGTCTGATTACAAACTTTTGATTTTTTTTTTGGTTGTACTGGGGATTGAACTCAGGTCCTTAGTACTGAGCTACATCTCCGGACCTTTCTTATCTTTTTATTTTGAGAGAGTTTTACAGAGTTGTTAAATTGCCCAGGCTGGGCTTGAAATTGTGATTCTCATGTCTCAGTCTCCCAGAATGCTGGGATGATAAGCATGTAGCATCATGCGCAGCGACAAGCCTTAGATCTTAAAATTAAGTGTCCATATGACTATTTCATCTTAATTTATTTTCCAGAAATAAAGGGTTATATTTTCAAATCCTGCAAAAGTACACTGAGGGCCTAGTATGTACTAAGTAGAAGGGTTTTACCTGTCATGGCTTCAATCTCACAGGAATGACAATGGCAACTAGTACAGTACCTTGCACATAGATAGCTCTGTAGAAGGATACTTATCATCTTTCTTGCATAGTAACATTGGGTAATGTGCTATGGCCTTGCAAAAGCAATACAAAAAATCAGAAAAATAATATAAAAACATGTATGACTGTAGAAAGACATAGCTTGGAAAACTGGTTCAAAAAACAGAATCCAACAGTTTGTTCCACTCAAGAAACTTATCTAATCCAAAAAGATACTCAGGGGCTAAAAATCAAAGGATGGAAAACAGTATTTCACATGCCAGGACCCCTAAAACAAGCAAATGTAGCAATTTTAATTTCAAAAATGGTAAAGTTCAAACTAACACGGACAAAGAAGGTCACTACATACTAGATAAGGGAACAATCCAACAAGAGGTAATGCTTTTAAATATATGTGCACCAAATACTGTACTGGAGAAGCTATCTTTATAAAATAAATACTTAACATAAAAGATCAAATAAACACTAAAAAAATCATAATTTTGCAAAGAGATAGATCAATTAAAAAAATCAAAGAAATATCAGAGTTGCATCATACCCTCGAATGCTTGGATTAATTGGTGTCTGCAGAGTATTCCTTCTTACTACAATGGAATATGCATTCTTCTCTGCAGCACATGGTACTTTCTCTAAAATAGAAGACACACAAGTCTACAAAACCTGCATAAATAAACACAAAAAAGGGCTGGGGATTTAGCTCAGCGGTGGAAGCACCTGTGTGGCTGGCATAAGGTTATGAGTTTGATCCCTAGTGCCAAAATCAATAATTAAATATATAAATGCAAAAGAATCAAAATCACCCCACATGTAATCCATGACAGAAGAACCTATGGGAAAAGTAGAAGAACTTGGAAATTAACACACTCCTACACAACCAGTGGGTCACAAAAGAAATTAAGGAAGAAATTTAAAAATTAAAAAAAAAATTCTGGAAGTTAATGACAATGCCTGTACAACTCACCAAAACTTATGGGACATTATGAGAGCAGTCCCAAGAGGGCAGTTCATTGTAAGCAAAGCTTACATTAAGAAAACAGAGCAAGGGGCTGGGGATTTAGCTCAGTGGCTTAAGCGCCTGTCTGGCAAGCGTAAGGTCATGAGTTTGACCCCCAGTACCAAAAAA
Source organism: Hydrochoerus hydrochaeris (assembly GCA_004027455.1). Lineage (NCBI taxonomy): Eukaryota > Metazoa > Chordata > Mammalia > Rodentia > Hydrochaeridae > Hydrochoerus > Hydrochoerus hydrochaeris. Next base: position 89,413 of record PVLA01004428.1, read on the forward strand.
AAAAAAAAAAAAACAACGGAGCAAGTCAAAGAAATAATCTTATGAGGAACCTTAAGACACTTGAGAAAAAAACAATAATCTATGGGCACATCAAAATTAAGAAGAGAAATCATGAAGATTAGAATAGAAATCAATGAAATCAAGACTAAAAAGCAACACAAAAAATCAACGAATCAAAAGCTAGTTCTTCAAAAGAATAAACAACATAGATAAATCCATTACCCTAATCTACCAGGAGGAAGAGAGGAAAGACTCACATTAACGCAATTAGAAATCAAAAAGGTGAAATTACAACAGACATCATCTAAATCCAGAAGATAACTTATGAAAAATTATATTCCAATAAATTAGAAAAATTTGAAGAAATAGACAAATTTCTAAGACTCATACAAATTACCAAAGCTGATCCTAGAAGATACAAAACGACTGAACAACCTAGTAACAAGCAATAAAATTGAGACAATAATAAAGAATCTACCAACTAAAAAAAAAGGTCCTTAGGACCTGAAGGATTCACTACTGAATTCTATAAAACATTTAAAAATGTTATACCAGCTATACTGCTCAAGCTCTTCAAAGAATTTGAAAGTGACAGAGTGCTTCCAACTTCATTTATGTAAGCCAGCATCACTCTGATTCAAAAACTAATAAAAGCCAAGTAGAAAAGAAAACTACAGTCCAATATCCTTAATGAACATAGATGCAAAAATTCTCAATATGATATTAGCTAACAGAATGCAGCTCATCAGCAAAAAATTTATATCTAATGGCCGGGTGAGATTCATCTAAAAGATGAAAGGATGGTTAGACATTCTCAAATAAATAAATGTAATACATAGCATAAAAGGAAGCAAGGTCAAAAACCACATGATCTTATCAATAGATGTAGAAATGGATTTCAAGAAAAATTCAATACTCTTTCATGATAAGAACCCTGAAGAAAATAGGTGTAGAAGGACTATGTGTGAAATTCATGAAAAATATTTATAACAAACTAACAATCAACATCATGTTAAATGGAGAAAATTTGAAAGTACTCCCACTAAAAGCTGGAAGAAAACAAGGGTGCCATCCATCATGACTTCTTTTTTTTATTTTTTTATTTAAAGAGAAAAAAAAACAGAAAAAGGATAGAAATATTACAGCATTTCAAGAAAAGAAGATAAACAATAAGAAATCACTAGTTGATACATTACATATTGTTCTTTTAGAAATAGCTTTTCAAGTTACAAAATTAAAGCACACAAAGTAGACACCCAAGCAGTGAGAATGCAAACAGATCTGTTCAACGATCCAACAAGAACCTAGACATATGGATATCAATCCTACACACCTAAATATACATGCAACTATATCTTTTATAGCGCTTCCTATTTCCTCTTTTTTACAATATCAATTATACATTTTTAAAATTTATTTAAAGAGAAGAAAAGAAGCAAAACTGAAAAAAGGGTAGCAACCATACAGAATTCTAAAAGAAAGAAAGAGAAAGGAAAATGAGAAAAAGTCCCACTAAGAAATCAGTAATTTATAAATTACGTACTGTCATCCTGGATGTAGTTGTTCAAGTTACAAAGTTAAAGGGTACATTGTAGACTTTCAAACAGTCAGACTACAAACAGTTCTGCTCAAAGATCCAACAAAGATTCAGCAACATGGTCATCTATTTTACACACTCAAACATACATGCAGTTATATCACTTAGAGCACTTTCTTTTCCTCTCTTTTTTACAATAGCAATTACACATTTTGGGTTTTATTACTCTTATAGCTCTTATCACTTTTTACACTAGAGACACAATATGATATTTATAAATATGATTCTTATTTATTTTACTAATGAGGATAGTCTCAAGTTGTCTCCATTTACCTATGAAGGCCTCAAGATCACCCTTTTTTATAGCGAGTAATATTCCATTGTATAAAAATGCCACATCTTTTTCATCCACTCTGCAGTTGATGGGCATCTTGGTTGTTTCCAGGATTTAGCTATCACAAATTGTGCGGCTATGAACATGGGTGCACATTTATCACTGTGATATGAACTTTTCAGTTCTTTGGGGCAAATGCCCAGGAGGGGGATAGCTGGATTGAATGGGGCTTCCAATCCTAGTCTTCTGAGAATTCTCCATATGGATTTCCATAATAGTTGCACCAGTCTACATTCCCATCAACTGTGGAGCAGTGTTCCTTTTTCCCTGCAGCCTCGCCAACATTTGTTATCAGTTGGTTTCTTGATGGCAGCTATTCTTCCCGGAGTAAGGTGGAATCTCAATGTTGTTTTAATTTGCATTGCTCGAATAACCAGTGATGGTGAACATTTTTTCATGTATTTATTTGCCATTTGTATATCTTTCTCTAAGAACTGTGTGTTCCTCTCAGATGCCCATTTTTGGAGAGGGTCTTTGAGTTTGGGGGCTTGATGTTTTTCAATTCTTTATATGTTCTGGACACAAGTCCTTTGTCTGAGGGGTTGCTGGATAAAATTCTTTCCCACTCTGTGGGTTTTCTTTTCACTCTGTTGGTGATTTCCTTTGAAGTGCAGAAACTTTTCAATAATATGAGATCCCAGTTGTTGATGCTTTGAAGTGTTTCCCATGAAGTTTGCGTTTTGTTCATGAATTCTCTGCCTACCCCTATGTCTCCAAGACTTCTACCTACATTGTCTTCCAGTAGATTTAGTGATTCAGTTTTAATATTGAGGTCTTTGATCCATTTAGACTTTAGTTTTGTGCATGGTGATAGGCTTGGATCTAGTTTCAGTCTTCAGCATGTAGAGAACCAATTTTTCCATCACCATTTATTAAACAGACTGTTCTTCCAGTGGATATATTTAGCGCCTTTGTCAAGTGTCAGGTGGCTGAGTGTCTTTGTAGTTGTGCTTGCATCTTCTAATCTGTTCCATTGATCCTCAGGTCTATTTCTTTGCCAGTACCAAGCTGATTTTATCACTGTGGCTTTATAGTACTGTTTCAAGTCAGGAATTGAGATGCCTCCAGCCTTGCTTTTGTTGCCTAGAATTAATTGTCTTTGCTATTCTAGGTTTCTTCTGTTTCCAAACGAATTTTAGTAGTGTTTTCTCTAGATCTGTGAGGTACGTAAATGGTATTATGATTGGGATTGCGTTAAATCTGTATAAGTTTTGGGAGTATGGCCATTTTCACAATGTTGGTTCTTCCTAACCAAGAGCCAGGAATGTCCTTCCATTTTCTAATATCCTGCTCAATCTCCTTTTTCAGCATAGTATAATTTTCAGCATGCAGATCTTTTACATTTTTAGTTAGGTTGATTCCTAAGTATTTCATTTTTTACATGTTATTGTAAAGGGTGTTATTTCCATAATTTCTCTCTCAGTGAGTTCTTTATGTACAGGAATGCTACTGATTTTTGAGCACTGACTTTGCATCCAGCTATACTGCTGAACTTATTACCTCTGGTAGTCTTTTAATGGAGATTTTTGGGTCTTCTATATAGAATATCATGTCATCTGCAAATACTGATAATTTAACTTCTTCCTTTCCTATCCTTATTCCCTTTATTTCTCTCTCATGTCTGATTGCCCTGGCTAGTGTTCCCAGAACTATATTGAAAAGGAGTGGTGTCTATCACCACTTCTATTCATCAATGTAGTTGAAAGATTAGGCTGAGCCATCAGGCAAGATAAAGAAATAAATGAGATATATATAAGAAAGAATGAACTCAAATTATCATTATTTGCAGAAGATATGATACTCTACACAGAAAGCCTAAAGAGTTCCATCAAAAAAACCTCTTAGAATTAATAACCAACTTCAGCAATGTAGTGGGATACAAAATCAACACACAATAGTCAATAGCATTTGTGTACACAAATACTAAAGAAGAAAATTATGAAAGCAATACCATTCATGGTAGCATCAAAAAAATATAATACCTAGATTTTAACCTAACAAATGAAGCAAAAGTTCTCCATAAAAACAAACAAAAAATACAGTACTCTGCAAAAACATATTGAAGAAGACATTAGAAAATGGAAAGATGGCCCCTGTTCCTAGATATGCAGAATACATATTGCCACAATGACCATACTCCCCAAACTGTTACACAATTCAATGCAATTCCAATCGAAATACCAATAGCATAATTATAAAGAGAAAAAAACAATCCTAAAATGCATACGGAATTTGAATAGACCTAGAATAGCAAAAGCATTTCTGGGTAACAAGAACAAAGTAGCAGGCATCACATTATTTGAATTCAAGGTACACTACAAAGCATTAGTAATAAAAATGGCATAGTACTGGAACAGAAAGACATACATATTGATGGAACAGAATAGAGGATACAGAGACATTGTCAAATACATTCAGCTTTTTGATCTTTGACAAAGGGGCCAGAAGCATATGTTAGAGGGAAGACAGTCTATTCAACAAAACAGTGCTGGGAAACTGGGTATCTTCTTGCAGAAGACTAAAACTGGACCCTAACTGTCAACATGTACCAAACTAAAATCGAAATTGATCAAAGATCTAAACATTAAACAAAAACACTGAATCTACTAGAAGATAAAATAAGTGAAATACTTGACACAGATGTAGGAAAGGATTTCCTACACAGAACCACAACTGCAAAGACATAACAGCAAGAATCAACAAATGGGAATATAGTAAATTAAAAAGCTTCTGCACAACAAAGGAATCAATTAGTAGAATGAAGATACAACTTACAGAATGGAAAAAAAATTCTTTCAGCTATGTCTCAGACAGAGGACTAATAACTACAATATATAAAAAATCAGACTACCTAAAATAATATAATATAAAATAATATAAAAATATAATATTTAAAAATCAGACTACCTAAAATAAAAGACGGGGCATGTGAAATGAACAGACACTTCTTAGGGGTAGAAATGCAAGTTGCCAAAAACTATATGTAAAAAATGTTCAGCACCACTGACCATTAGAAACCTGCAAATCAAAAGACTCTCATCTTACACTAGAGTGTGACAATTATTACAAAATCAAAAAATAACAAATGCTGACATGCTTGTGTGAAAAAAGAATCCCCCAACACTGTTGGTGGGAAGGTAAACTAGTACAAGTATTATGGAAATTCCTCAAAGATGTAAAATTATAAATTCCAAATGACTCAGCTTTCCCCCTTCTAGGTATCTTCCCCAAAGAGCTAAGAACATCATAGCATAGCAACACACACACACACACACACACACACACAGAGAGAGAGAGAGAGAGAGAGAGAGAGAGAGAGAGAGAGAGAGAGAGAGACAGATGTCAGCACAATTCCTAATAGCTAAATCCTGGAAGCAGCCTGTATATTCATCAATGGATGATTGGATAAAGAAAACATGGTATCTATACATCATGTAATATTATTTGGTTATAAAAAGGACAAATTTGGGACATTTATAGGAAAAGTAATTGCACCTGAAAATTTGATGCTGAGTGAAATTAATCAGACACAGAACTTTAAATACAGTGTAGCATTCTTATTTGAATAAGGAAAAATACAAAGAACACAATAAAGGATGGATAGAAAAAGACACCAGGAGATAGATTTCTTGCAAATTGGAAGGGGTCCAAGAGAATGTGGGTGAGAGGGAGCAGGAGGAGAACAGGAAATAAGTAGAATAAAAGTATGTCATGTACAAGAAGCTAATGACCTCAATGAATGTAAACATTATATGTTATAAATATGAGATAGGGTTAACAATATCAACAAGAATGAAAATGGGGAAAGGGGATTTAAAAGAGGAGAGAAGGAAGAAAGAAGGAAGGGGAAGGGGTTTTTAAAATAATCAAGCTGTATTATATATACTCCCCATGATGATGGTAAACTGCATGTACTGTAAACATATACTAATAAAAATGATAAAAGTAATACAAATACATATATGACTAGGTATATACACATTTATATACAGTCTGAAAAGATGTACATCAAAATTTTAACAATATTTCCCTAGGAAGTAGATTGGAAGCATAAGAGAGAGAACTTTCCTTTTTCACTTTGTCTGCTTTTTTCACTTTGTCTGCTTTTTTTTTCTCTTAGGTTGAGACAGGGTCTCACTGGGTAGTTCAGGCTGGCCTTGAACTCACTATGTATCCCAGGTTAGCCCTGAACTTGTGGTGATCCTCCTGTCTTAGATTCTTGAGTGCCAGGATCACAGGTGTGTTCCACCATGCACAGAATGTACACTCCTTATTGAGTCAAAGTTTTGAAGGTTTACAATAAGCATGCACTAATTTTGTATTAATTTTTAAAATTAAAAACTAACATAGTAACAAGCTATTAAAAAGAAGCAGTTGCAACTCCTGTTACAAATTTGTCAAGAGAAAGAGTTTAATACAATAGCCACCCTCTTCCCACACCAAAGATATCCTCTGTCTTCTGTCACTGTAAATGCTGAAAGGCATCTGATGCAATAATCGAATCATGACTGAAGTCTGGGAGATTGGGACTTTAATAGCAAAAGGTCACTTGGCAACTGCAGTATTAGCTGCATCACACGTTGTAGAACTTATTTTTAAAACTGTTTTACTGAAACATACCATTATTTATAAACAATAAATGACTTTCTTAAAATAAACTGCACATGTATCAAAAGTATGCTGCACACTCATAATCATGGCACTCAAGAAGGCTGAAGCAGAAGGACTGCAAGCTCAAGCCTAACCTGGGCAATTCAGTGATTTAGGTAGAGCCCATTTTAAACTTTTAAAAGGGGAGAGGGATGGGATATAGCTCAGTGTGAGGCCCTGAATTCAATCTCTAGTATTTCTAGAAAAAAAGTATAAATTTTGGGGAGTTTTGATATATATATATACACACCTTTTGATATATGTATACATCACCATGATCAAGAGAGTGAAAACACACATCATCCTCCCGAATTTCCTTGTGCCCCACCCCCAGACTTCAGCAATTACTGATCTGGATGCAAAAAGTTTGAGTTATAACTGACTTATTTTGTAACATAATAAAAATAGATAATTATGGAAACATTTATACAATATTAATAAATATTAATATATTAATTATATATTTATATATTAATATATTGATTAATGTATTGATGTAAATAAATATTAATAATTTCTTCTAAATCAGAATACACTCTCCACTGCAAGTTTAGTTTGCCAATCCTTATCTAGTTAAAGTTGTATAGGCTCCTACTTTCCTCCTGAAAATAGGTTTAAAAAGGTTTATATTCTCCCCATACACAATGTTTAAACCAAATAAACATATTCAAGCGTATAATATATTCTAAATTATATACTTTACAGTAGATTATATATTAATCAAAATAAATCTACCAAAACAGATAGAATCACACTAAGTGAGATCAAGTTATTAGGCTATGGCTTAAAAGAAATTCTTCAAAATAATCTAATTTGGCCTCAAATTTTCCTTTTTTTCCCTGCAGTCCTGAGGATCCATTCCAGGGCCTCCCTCATGATAGGAAAGTACCCTACCACAGAGCTACAACTCCAAACTCTGATTCCCTCCAATTTTCCTTTTAAAAAGCTTTACTGAAGGCAGCCACCAGCATGCCACTCTGATAAGTGGCTGGGGCTTGGCAAGCCACGGCTGCCCTAGGGCAAGAACCATAAGAGCATTTCCTGAGATCTGGAATGCACCATGTTGGACCTTGGGGCGCTGGGAAAACGGGCAACCAGTTCACCCCTCTGGTGGGCGGCTGTGAGCCTACCAGTGCACGGGCTAAGAATCAAACATCTACACCCCACCCCCCACCCCCTGCTAGAAAATGAGAGCCAGAGATCTGAGCATGTCTTGCGAGTTTGACTATATGCGATATAGCAAATAAGGGGGATTTTCTTCTGCCATCTCTTTGAGGGAAAATATTTTTATCTCTGTTTTGTTCTGTTTTGATCAATGGTATTGCTCTATTCAATATTCTGTTCTTGTAATTTTGGTATTTCCTTCGATATTGCTCTGCCTGATTGAAGGAACAACTATTGTGAAGAAAATCAGATGTACTATTGTGCTTATTGCTACTGTCCCAGTGGCCTGCTGTGAGGTTCTGTGCCAATTTCACTGCACTGCCTCAGTTGGCTATGTCCTGTCTTGTTCTGCTGTATTTTACTACCTTCAAAATAAATAAATAAATAATAATAAATGAGAAAAAATTTTCAAAAAAGTAAACAACAACAACAACAACAAAAAACAGATCAGCAAGGTACTGAGCAACCTGAAACATGATATAACTAAACAGATAATGGGCTTAAAAAGCAAAAGGAGTTAAAACAGGTGCTCTAAGGGATATAACTGCATGTATATTTAAGAGTGTAGGAATGATAATTATGTTGCTAAGTTTTTGTTGGATCAGAGAACTGAGCTCTTTGCAGCCTCACTGTTTGAATGTCCACTTTGTATGCTTTGATTTTGTAACTTGAACAACTGCATCCAGGAAGACAATATGTAATGCATCAACCAGTGATTTCTTACTGTTCATTTTTTTTGAAATTCTGTATCGTTTCTACCCTTTTTTTCTGTTTTGTTTTATTTTCCCCTTTCTTTAAATAAAATTTTTAAAAAAGCTTTACTGCTTCAGTTGATAATAATGGTAAATTTCATTTACAGTATTTTTATCATTTTCAATAATCATTGTCATATGAATAATTTACTCGACAAAGGTTTAAGAGTCTAGTGTATACCAAGCTCTGTTCTTAAAGGATGCAATAATTATGACCTTCATAAATTATCAAAAAGTCAAATTGTAATAGATTTTCAACTATTCTCATATTCAGTTTTGTTCTACCATGAACTTCTCAATCTCTCCATCCACATGCACACATCTTTCCTTCAGCCTTATGACTAAAAGCAACACTACTGAAATGATTTATTCTTTATCATCTTTACATAGACCAATGGGAGTTCCTTTAATCTTAAAAATTATAGTTGTTGAATAATGTTTGCACAACACATTCTAGCTGCAACTTGTACACATAGGTTCACTAAACTATCTCACTTAACATGATCCCAATGCCAGGAGATTCTCAAAGGACACAGATACTTTCTCTAGTCATCTGCCCCCTTAACTTCCTTGCCTGTTTGCCTAGTGGCACATCTAGCCAAATAACAGTAAAATAATAGACTAAAGAAAAAGAAAAACAGTGCAGATGTTCTCACAAGCCTAAAATTGTTGCTTTAACCTGTAGTGAAAACTTAATAAATTTTGCACAATGTTCATTCAAAGTCACTCCAATACCTTCTTTCATTTGGAACATATTAGAGATATTCCTCTGATACATCTCAGGATTTTAAAAATCAAATTCTCTTTGAAAGGTAAAAAGTAAGTGAATCAATGTATCCATTAATTCATTCTCACGTGTTCTTTCTCATTGTCAAATATTTACTGTCTGGATATTAGCAAGTCATTTTGAATGAGGCATGTTTCAAAAACAGCAGTGGAAAGAAACAGAACAATATGCATGACTCGATGTCTTCTTTTGAAGTAGCTCTTTGCCATCTTTCTTTTTCTCCAGACTCTTAAGCCTTAAAGTTAGTCATTTAAAGAGCATTTCAAATGTTTAAAGTTAATATCAACATATTTATAGAAGACAGCAGGGCAGTTAACATTCATTTGGGTCAAATCAACTTACCCACCAGCCAATTTTCTGACTAATGCAGAATCCCAGTGAGTCTTGACCAAACAGAAATATTTCATGGCTCTCCAGTCAAGATGCCACTGATGAATGTTCAAGCATTCCGATACATCATTAAGCCAAACAACATTTTAAAAATTGAGGCTGACCAGATGCTCTGATCTTTGAGTAATTTCAAAATCATATCATTAAATCTCAGTTTTGTAATCATAGGAATATAGCCTAAATTTTCAAATTAAGATGGTCAGAAATGGCTTATTGGGAATACTGGCGCTTTCTGGACAGAAAAGACAAGACTTTTGAATATCCACAGATACTCAGTAATAATAAAATTGCAATAGTGAAGCATTAGGGCCCTATGAGGGAGAATCTCTTCTATCATCACTCAAGGAAACTCAGCTGTACATGAGAGTTTGGGGAATTCTAATCTTGAAATGAAGAAACTGGATTCATGCTAATTCAGCTCTTTGGGCCAATTAATTTCCTGAGTTCTTTTCCTTCTGTCAAAATGTCATCCTGAGGTTTCCTTTATGTGATAATGTTGTGAAAGCAAAGTGTTTTGAGTGTTTCTGAGGCTAAGAGAAAATAAATTAAAGCAAGGCTTGTGTTAGGTCTTTCAATGTAAATGCATTTACATAAGTCCATGTTAATCTGTACAGGCATCATCCTAAAGCAGGGGTCATTTTAAAACTGTATGTCTGTAATCCCAGGTTGAGGCTGGAGGATTCCAATTTCGAGCCAAACCTGAGCAATTCAATGTCTTAGCAAGGCTCTATCTCAAAACAAACCAAATATAAAAGTAAATAAAAGAAAGATTTCGATTTCTGGTACCAAATAAAGAAGGGTGAGAAATTGTACCTTAGAGTGAAGGCTTTGGGTTCAATCCTCAGTACCTCAAAAACAAGACAAACAACAAAAAATTATAAGCACAAAGCAGTTGGCAGACCTGTCTGACCAGTCTTTTAGTCTTTTGTCCTCTTTTCAGCACTTTGTTGAAAAACACCTCTCTCCAGACACCAACCAACAATGCTGCTTTATACCTTGGATGAATTTATCATAATGCTATCTACTATAACAGACTCACGAATTTTCTTCTTCACATGGAAAATATGCAGCTGAGTGTCTTCCAAACTTTTGCCTTACTCATCAAATAATCAGTGTATTATTTTTGAGTAATGTGTATCATGAAGTTACCAGCTCTTCCTCCAAACTGAAAATACCAGCAAAATTCCTGCCCACTTGTCGCCACCTACAGGGGAAAAGCAGTCCTCACATGGAACCATGCTTGCACTACTAAAAAGTTCTGAAAACAGCAGTATTTCCCAATCTTTTAAAAACCTCAAGGTGAATTTATTTGGCTACAAGTCCCATAGCATAGACTATGACCTGATATCTTGTGCCGAAAATTTGACCAAGGGAGGAAAGATCAAAGAGGTCACAATTCACAGGAACCCTTCATTGTGACCACTGTATTTTGACATTCTAAGCAGAAAACACTGCCAGAGAGAAATAGTTATAAAGTCAAAAGTGGATGAAATGATTTAAAAATACATAAAACAACTATAGATTTACTGTTTTCAGTATGAGAAGCATGAGAGATTTACATAGTTGTACCTACATACCACCACAATCTGGTTTTTGTAACTGTTTTCTTAATGTTTTTATTTATTAATTGTATACTCAGTACATTTCTAACTTTTCCTGCCAATAGAAAGATCAAATAGAAATTTTGTAGACAGAAATTTTACAGAAACTATAGAAAGTAACCACAGATTTGGTTAGATATTTTCTCTCTGTTGGGATTTGTTTTCCAACTTTTTTTTCTGAAAGAGTACTACTCTTCCCAAAAGTGTACTAGTACTATCCTAGACTACTGCTACAAGAAAAAACATTATAAGACATATATATACATATATATGCGTATAATATATATACATATATGTGTATGTGTGTGTATATATATATATATATATATATATATATATACACATATATATATGTCTTTTACAAAACTATTTCCTCCTGCTCCTCCCTGGACAAGATGACAGCTCAGTGCTTGTGGAGACTGCAGACTGCTGTTCTCAGCCTTCCTTGCAGCAGGGCCAGGAGCCCTGGCTCAGAGTGATGGGGATCCCCACTGAGCTTTAGGCCCACAAGTGTGTGGCACTGTATACCCCATGCTTCCCCATGATGAATATGGGCAGAGACTGGACTACACCTTGAGAGAATCTGCAAAGGTGTTGCTGGAACAGACGTATTTCTAGTTGTATGAAGTATCCTGGACACTATTCTCACACCCCCTACTTATATTTCAGTAGTAGGCATTTTTTTCACTAAGTTGAAAACCACTTTGTTTGAGTATAGAACTATTTCCAAACTGTAATTGGAGTCATCCGAGGACTCAGACATCCTCGATCCGTGTCTCTAGTTATATCATGAAGTCTGAGAGACATGAGCCTTCATCAGAACAAAGAAAACACCAAGGCTATGATAAAAAGGAATGGGGAATATGTACGTAATCATAATAAAGAAAATGCCAAGATCCTGGAAAACAAAAATGTTGAACCCAAATGTGAAGACAGTGAGAACATATCTGACTTTTCAGCGATATAATATACGTTCACAAGATTTCTTGGAAGATAATTAGCACCTTTACAGACACTGCCAGTGACCAGTATTATCCTGGAGTGTTAGGTTTCTCAATATTCAGAAAGAAACTAAACATTTTGATGCAGATGTACTTTGTCTACAAGAAGTTCAAGAAGATCATTATAGACTAGAAATCAAGCCCAGTTTGGGATCACTGGGTTATTATCATGAATATAAGATGTGAATGGGAAGGAAGCATGATTGCTGGGCCATTTCTTCAAACATTACAAATTTTCATTTTTATCAGTGAACCCAGTAGAATTCCACCACTCTGATACCCCTGTCTTGGACAGAGACAATATTAGATTAGTTTTATTCTTGCAACCCAAAATTCCCTATGCTGCCTCTCCTGCAATCTGTGCAGCTAGTACAAATCTATTCTATAATCCAAGGTGAGGTGATATTAAGTGGATCTAATTCGCAATGCTACTGGCAGAGATTTCCAGTGTTGCTCATCAGAAAGATGGTAGTTTCTGTTCTATTGTTATGTGTGGTGACTTTAATTCTGTTCCTAGTTCTCCACTTTATAGTTTTGTAAAGGAAGAAAAATTGAATTTTTAAGGACTTGCTATAGGAAAGGTATCTGGCCAAGAATAGTGTTTACAAAGACAAGGGATTTGACCTATTCCAATCTGACCCCCAAACTTAGGTATCCCACAGGACTATGTATATCAGGTACAGCAGGTTCCAAAAGTAGAAAATAAAGATGGTGAGGTGACATAAAGACAGCTTGATAAAAAAGGTCCTAGTACCAGCTGAAAAGTTATCTTTGAACTTATGGCACCATTTCAGCTTGGCATTTGTTTATTTGCATTTCTTTCCTGACCCTGGAATTCTGGAAGTGACTACTCGTCATTTACAAAGTGCCATAACTGTGGATTACATTTTCTACTCTGCAGAAAAAGAAAATGTTGCTGGGTACCAAGGAACTGAAGTTGCTTTGATTGGTGGCTTGAGACTTCTAGCTAGAGATACTATGAATGTTTGAAATCTTTTCCTTTTTAACTTAGCTATTACCTGCTTTTAACTCTTTGCTTTACTAGGAAAACAAAGAGAACCAGAGAATTTAAGGGTAAGGAAAACAGAAGCATCAAGTCATTTGTACTTTCTATCAGTAAATTATGAATTAAATTATTGTACTCCTAAATTATTGCCTCTGAACATATTGTCATATCAATGGTCAAGAATAAATTTATATGGCTCACCAATACTATCAAATTAGTCTTCTGAAACATTAAGTCAGTTAATCAGGCCATCAGCAGAATTAACATGCTTGATTCCCTTGTGGCCCTGCTCACATTGGATCATTATCATTTTATATCTTCTACCCCTTTATTAGTATATAGTGGCAGTTCAAAGCAGCTATCATTTACATTAAATTTTATATAGGCTGAGCTCCAGCCAACCTTTTATTCACGTGCAACTATCTCTTCAGTGTGTCCTGTTGAATACTTCACCAGCATCTCAGCCTAACAAGGGCACCAAAGCTCTTAATTTCCATCCCTCAAACCTGTCCCCCAGCTCTGACTGTCTCCTTTCCACTCAGTGAATCTCATCTCCATAAATAGGACCAGCATTTACCCCCAAAACAGCGTTATTCTTCTCTTCCTCTCTCATTCTAATCTTTTGGTAAGTCCTTTTTTGTCAGATTAATCATTTTATTGTATGTGTTTTAGTTTCCGTTTTTACTAGTACATATTTGCAGTACATAATGACTACATTCACCATGGGGAGTGTGCGTACATAATGCATCTTAATTCTTTTTTTCATCCCCTTCTCCTTTGCTTCCACCATCCCTTGATCCCCTTCCCTTTTGCAAAAGCTCTATCTCCCTGTTTCCCATTGTCTTTTACTTTGCTCTTTATTTATTATTTGGTTTCTCACATAAGATAAACCGTGTGATATTTAAGCTCTCATGTCTGATTTATTTCACTTAATATTACTTTCTCAAGGTGCATCCATTCTCCTACAGATGACTCAAGTTTATCTTTATGGCAAAGTAGTACTCCATTGTATACAAATACCACATTTTTTATCCATTCATCTGTTGATGGACATATAGGCCACTTCTATAATTTAGCTATTATGAATTGTGCTACTATAAATATGGATATGCATGTATCACTGTAATATGATAACTTCAACTCTTTTAGAAAGATATCTAGAAGGAGAACAGCTGAGTCAATTTATAGTTTTAGTTTTTGACTCTATCTTCACCAAGCATTTCAAATCCCTTTTCATCTGCTGCTACCTTCCAGGTCCAAACCATGATGTCTCACCTGAACTACTGCAAGAGCCTCATAAACTATTCTTCTGTCCTTGTCCCTAGAGAGTTCTACTCTATACAGTAGCCAAAATGGTAAAAGAAACTTTCAAGGGCTGGAGGCATAGCTTAGTGGTAGACCACTTGCCTAACATGCCTGAGGCACTGAGGTCCATCCCCAGAACCACCAAAATAAATAAACTCAAAGTTAGACCATCCTTTTTTCAAAGCCCTCTGGTGGCTTCCCAACATACTTTGAAGGAAGCTCAAACTGCTTGTCCTCAAAATACAAACCCTGTTTACCTCTTTCAACTCAGTCACCCTATCTCACTCCTACCCTTATTCTCTCTGCTCAGCTCCACTGGCCTTTTTACTGTCCCACAAATACATCTGGATCACCCCCAGAGGCTTTTGCCCCTGTGGTTCTGTCTGCCTGAAGGGTGCTCCCCAAGACTAGTTATGGCTGGCTCTTTCTCATAGCTTCATATTTGACTTGAATTTTAATAAATTCCTCAGCGAATTTTTCCTCCCCTCCCCAATTTATAAGTTCCAGGACAGGAACTGCATCTGTCTGTTGCACCAGTAATGTACATAGACTGTCATAGCATAAAACAGTACATGGAACATAGTAAAAACTTAAGTAGGCTAAATCTTACCTAAAACAGAATCTTTGCTCAAAAACTACATTTTAAAGGTATTACTTCCATATTTGAAAATACTAGTATTGGCACCTAGAGACCAACAGGGAAATGACAATGCAGACTTGCATGTTCTTTTGCACTCTTAGAGCTACTAAAATTAACCACTGAACACTGAGATAAGTTCAAATATACTTACCAAGTACCTGCTCTGTTAGACACTTTGGGGACCACAGTGATGAATCACCCTCAAAAAATTGAGTCTAGAAAGAGAAAAAATGGAGGGAACTAATTAGAATCTGAGGAAGAAAATCACGAATACCATGAAAGACACAGGACACTTTGGGCCACACATAAACAGTCATGGCCTTAACATTTTTTTCACATCAAATGAATGTTAGGATTCCTGAGAATATGCTTTGTGGGTTTTTAATGCTCCAGTATCATTTCTCTCAAGAGTGCTGGCACATACATAAGAACAGTTGCAGTTGTCACAATGACTGGCATAGAGAGGGGTGCCAGTGCCATCTGGTAAGCAGGGTCCAGAGATGCTAAGTGCCCATCAGTTCCTGGAGAGACTTGTACACTGAAGATCTCCCTGCGCAGATGCCAACACAGAAGTGGTTTGTACTTGTCCGACTAGAACATACAGAGTTCTTTCAGGGGCTTCCAAATTAATATTTTTAACATGATTTTTTAGGTAGTCCCTTCCAATTAACATTCACAAATAGTGTGCAGGCTGAAGCATATCCATCTAGGACTGTGATCCAGAGCCTTTAGTTTGCTCTTTTTGAACACTGGACCCAGGACTCTGTTCATTTGCACACATCTAATCCAGTGTCAAGAAGGGTTCAGGAAATTCAAAAAATGAAAGTTAAATATACAGACATCTAGGCAAGATTCTCAAGAGAGGACAAAGGCAATGGCTCAGGGTCCCAGGTAAGTCATATAAGATGAGTGGTACTACTTTTGTCATGTTCTTTGCTCAAAACTTCACAACATCCCCTATTTTGTCTTGCTTTTCTTTTTTCTTCATAGCAATGGAATCCAGGGCCTCACGCATGCTAGGCAAGCACATGACCACTGAGATACACTCCCAGCCCAAACATCCCTATTTCTCATTCCATCAAATCACAAGTTCCACTTAGCATTCTCCAAAATACACTCCTCTGCCACTTCTCCAGCCCTGTATTTCATTATACTCCTGTGTCCATCTCTCTTTCTTGTTGGGCCAGGTCTCCTTGAGTGGATCTCTTCAGCAGACTATCCCCTCCCTACCCTCAAAGTCTTGCCCACATCTCATTTTTTATATGAAATTTTTCTGTGACAGTAAAAAGAAAAAAAACTTTTAAACTCAAGGTGTGACATCACTTAGATATAAATTAAAATTCCACCTCTGCCACCAACCAGGGAGGGATGTCACTGGGTTTGTTACTTAATTCTTTGAACTTTGTGAATATCCCTTCTCTCAAATATTTGAAGCTAAAAGTGTTTCAGACTTTGGATTTATGGAATATTTATACAATACATACAAAGACATATTGAGGATGCGACTCAAGTCTAAATATAAAATTAATTCATGTTTCATAGATACACTATACCAATTAGCCTAGAAGAAATTATATATGGTATTTCTGATGCAACTGTTTGCTTGCAACCTGGCACATGGGGGTAGGTATGTAATTTTCAATGGTGCTTTCACATCAGTGCTCAGAAAGTTTTGAATTTTGGATCTCAGAGTTCTGGATTAGAGATGTCTAACCCCTAATAGTGCCTACTTTACAGAATTTTTTTCCTTTCTTTTTTTTTTCTTGCATGATTGTGATGCATTACATGAAATAATGGTAAAGTATGAAGCCCCCATATGTACTAAATTAATATGAGCCCTTATTATTATTATGGCTACTTGATGTTCACTGAATTTTCTCTCTTCTATAAGTGCTGCAGCTTTTACGCTACCTCTTCCACAGCTCTGGTGGATTTCATTCAGCCCATGTTTGCTCTGTGCCCCAGGTATCAGGACTGCCTCAGCCCTCACCTTGGATGTGAAGCTTTTTAAAGTGCCAGGAGTAGGTTGGATATAACATAAAATCCATAGTCTCAAGTGGGTAATGAATCAGAGTTGAGTAACTCACACCACCACCTCGGAGACAAGTTAACTTACCCTCTTTCTGGCAAAGGCAAGGGTGCATGCTGGGAAGATAAATATGTAGTTAGTCTCAGTGGTAGAGAGCTGCTGCACTGTTTACAATATTGCCCACCACCACCACCATGTTGTATCCTACATGTTCCCCACCTCCACCTTCCCAGATCCTAAGCCTCACTTTTCCTTCTGATGCTGGAGAGGACACATAAAGCCAGGTAAAGGCCACCATCTTTTCTTGAGTTTGTGCTGAGGAATCTGGATAAACAGCCACATTGAAAGTGTTATCTTTTGCTATACCTAAAGGAAAAGTGTGCATTCTACTACAGAAACCAAGGTGGCCTCTGCAGCCCCTGGCCCCACAAAGTTAGTCCAGCTCAAACCAGCCTCATTCAGCCTCTGATGCGTGTAGTAGCTGGAATCCCCTGGGCACCAGTGCCCACAGGCTTACTCCACTTCTCACTTTTCTCTGTGCTAAACAAGAACTGAAAGAACAATACCTTCGTGGAAATTACTCTATGCTTCAAGTTACTGAGAGAATACCGCCCCCCGCCAAAGAGCATAGAAAATACTCTACTCTTTAAAAAGCAAATTTTAGGGGCTTGGAGATACAGCTCAGTGGCACAGAGCCTGCCTGACAAGCACAAAGCTTCAATTCCCGGTCCAAAAATGTAAATTTTAAAAAATAGAATTTAAGGGGTCCCAACCATATTATGCCAAACAATGCTTTGCTGAGAATGGAAATTGAGTCTTTCCAATTGTGCCGCCTAAGTTTCAAAAACATGAAGTTATATCAGAGGTGAGAAGAACCTAGGGCAAAATGGGCATGATCTCAGAACAAAAAGACCAAAAGAAGCAAGTGTTCTACCACAAGTCACTCTGGAGTTAACAGCATTCAAAAGTTCTCCAGTGATGATCAAATGAAAATAAGGCGCGGGTCCCAAAGACCAAGACTAGGATTCCAAGTACAGGGATGGCAGTTTCCCCATCTCATTTCCTTCCCTCACACCTCTGCCTACCAACACACACTATGGCCTGAACACTCAGAAAGCTTTTGGGTGACCCTGCTCTCTCGGTCAAACTGGAAACAAATTTTATCCACTTGTACAAGAAACCTCACGTCTTGAAGTCCCTGAGGACAAGGGCCAGGTCAACAGGAGGGGATAAGGTGGGGGTGGGGCGTGGAACCCTGCTAATGATTAATTAATTGAGTGAGTGCTGCAAGAGAGAGGGGGGCAGTTAGAGCCAGAGCGGTTGCCTTGCTGATCAAGCAACAGAGGGCATCTTCTGCTCTCATTAGCGGGATGTCACTGCGAACCTACCCTAGGGGAATGCCTCCAGTGACCTCCACCCGAGCAGTGGTTAGAGCGCCCCCTAGAGCGGCGTCAGGGCCGGAGGAAGCGCCGCAGAGTCTAGGGTGAAGCGAAAGGACCCCAGCAAGAGCCTAGATGCATCTCTGGAAAACCGAACTCGGCTGACGTAGGCGGGGAGAGCCAGGTCCTCTGCGCAGCCTGTCCCCAGTCCCCACAGAGGGCCCAGCGTGGCCTTGTCTGCGAGGCACCCGCAGCTCTGCTAGGCCAGGGGGGCCAGCCGACCAAGATGCATTGGGCTGTGGCTGCCTTTTCTACGAGCAGAGCGAAGGACATTTACCGGGAGCCTCAGGAGCCGTTGCGTCTCCACTCTGGGCTCTGCTGGGATAGCGAGATAGCCACCACCATCGCCACTGACTCCGCCGCCTCCCTCCAGCCGCCGCCGTAGCTCCCCGTGACTCTTGCCCGCGAGGCCAGCTGTTGAATGGTTCGCATCCAGCGCACGGAACGCAGGAGCGTTCTCGCCGCATCCAAATCAGCGACGCAGGCGCGCGCCCCGGTGCCAACGCCCTGTATAGCCCTCGCCCCCCTGCGGCCCTGGCCAGCTCGAGGCGGCTGCCTCCCCACTCGGGGCAGCGGGCTGCGGGCTATGGGCTGCGGGCAGCGGGCTGCGGGCTCGCTTCCCCGCCCGCTCGCTCCCTCGGTGGGCCCTGGCCAAACCAATTGCCTCCCCTCGCGGGCTCCGCCCCCCTCGCTGCCATCTCTCAACTTGCCCACAGGACCAATGGCAACAATAGACTAGTCCCGCCCCCTCGATTTCCCCAGGGCCAATCACTTTCTCCAGGGGAACCGTTCAAGAAACTCCGCCCCTCTTGTGCAGCATAGCTGGAGCCAAAGCTTATCCCAGTTCGCTGTTGCTCCTGAGGATTCCAAGGCTCTAAACAGGCTAGACCTTCTCTGCACCCACAAAATTACATCAATTCAGAGGCTGCAACAGGGTGGTCTGCCGACCCACACACAACCTGTTTCCTTGGAAGAAACATGTATTTAAAAAGCTAACAAGAGAGCTACTGATGCCCACCTCATCTCAGAGGCAGGACTGCTGAGAAATGGCCACCCACTCAGCCAGATCCTACACATCACAAGATCAGCAAGAACATCGAGGGTCATCAACTGACTTCCTCCCACTGATGCTGGTCGTTGTCATTTGTTTTTGTTGCTGTTGTTGCCTCTTCTATGTACAGGAGCCCTGCCCTCTTAAGCTAGACAATTGCTGGGGCCAGGTGTTCACTGGCTCTGCAGGATGCTATTTGAGTCCCTGGCCTCCTGGTTTCAGGCCGAGTGACACTGAGCCCCTGGTAATTTCTGCCCCTTGGAGGCCAAACAAAACAAGCCTTGGCCCTCCTCCTCCATGGTGTCCAAGAATTTGAAGACAATTCTTCTGATCCACTATTCCTTCTGATCCACTATTCCTCCAAAGACATAAATTCAAGGCCCTTGTTGGAATTGAAGCCATTTCCTATATATCCATTCAAAGTAGAAGCTGAGAACTGTGTCTCTCCTTCTCTTTTACTCCCACCCCAGGGTGCAGTCCCTTCTGTACAAAGCAGACCAAGGTAGACACATCCCTTGTCTGGATGACTTTTCAGCTTGAGCTCCCCAATGTAGCATTTGCTTTCTTGATGGCCATCTCACACAACTAGTGCTTATTAGACATGCTCTCAGCTCACTCTAGGATAGTTCTCACAGTGGCTGCTCTGACAGGACTGTATTCTCCTGAGTTGTCTGCCATGGGGGTGTGTATTAATTTCACTCTCTTCTGTCACGATCTCTTTGCTGCTCATTTTGTCCTAAAAAGATGTTCACCTCTGTTGGCTATCACTAGCTTTGCTCTGCCCCTCTTCTTGTTTGCACCTCAACTGCTCCCAATTGGTCACCTTGCCTACAGATTTTCACCCTCTTGGCTGCCTTCCCAACACTCTTCTCATCCATTTCACACCAAAAGTCACAGTTGAACCTCAAGCACTAATATAACCATGACACCACATCCTGATTTAAAAGCTCACCCCAGCTGTCCAATCCTTTTTGGCTCCCTCTCCTCACCCCCATTGTTTTTGGGATAAGATCAAACTGTGGTATAGCATATAAAATCCTTTGTAATCTGGTCTTCTCTAACTAGACTCATTTTTAGCTATTACATCCATCATCACAGGAGCATCCTTAATGTCAGGTAAACTTAACTTCCTGTTGTTTCTCAAATGAGCCATGATCCCAAATGAGACACTTCCATGGTCTTTTTACAGCCTCCAACAACTTTCTCCCTACCCTCCTATACTTGACTTGCACTGATATCTCTTATTTAATCATTGAACAGATGTCATGCACATCCACTCTGTGTGAAGTTCTGGGGTCATAAAATGGATAAGACTGAGAGTCTTTTATTTCCAGGCCTCAAGTATGCAATGCATTGGGGGGGGGGGTTCTGCTAGAAATGAACAGAAATGTGAAGATTTGATCCCTCCACCAGATGGTTCCAAATAGGGTATAATGATCCCATTTCCTATTACATTGCCACATAAATATTAAAGCAGCAAACTGAGGAGTTTTGAGGGAGCTGAGAATCAAGCCAGGGCTTTGTACATGCCCCATAGGTATGTGTTTTACCACTGACCTACACCCCAACCCAAGGCAGCCCATTAGGATGATTGCTTTGCACTTCAGATTCATCTAAATAAACTAAAAGTTGAAGAAATTGAAACTGATATTTTCTTCCTTGCTGAATATCATTAAATAATATTTAAACTCATTCCATTAAGGTTGGTAATTTAAAGACTATAGGTTATGGCCTTTTTTTCATGTTCATCTTGACTTAAAACCAAACCAAACCTGTTAAATTGCCCTTTGTGTGATTGTGCTTATGTGTGTTGGTTTCTTTTTCTTTTTGTTTTTAATTTTTGCACAACGTATGTTTCATTGCTGCTCCAATTGATGTGTTTTGAAATTTTGTTGTAGTTTTTTTCTTTTTAATCCTTGAATAAAATGGATTTGAAAAATTTTAAGATCAGTTAAGCAATTTGTAATACATTAAGTTTCCAGGTTTAAAGAGAAAGAGCATGAAAAGGAGTGTGTATGTTGTGAAAATAAACCAGTTGCAATTACACAATCACAGAATTTCAGTGTCAAAGAGATTTTTAAGTTAATTTTGTCCAACTCCACCCTAGATGCTTCAACTACTGTGTGGGCAGTTTTTCTATTTCCTTACAAAGTTCTTAGCACCTCTAAAAGTATGCTTTATTGTTACTGTGAAAATATGCCTGTCTACTGCTGTTTGACACATGTGGAGTAATTTGAGAGGCAGCTGGGATACTTCTCTAGCCATTTTGTTTGAGTTTTTTTTTCCTTTCTCCAGTGCTCAAAGGATCTTGAAGATCTCTTTTTTCCAAATGCAAATCCCACATGGAAGAATCACCTGTTAACATTTCCTAGTTATTAGCATCTAGCATAAGGAAAGCGGATGACTTCATGGGGAAAAAGAAAGAAAATGTAAAGGTACTTGTTTCAAATTGCAGTTTTTAAAGCGTTTTCATTTATTTCTCATATTTCAGCTTCATAATAGCCTGAGTAAATGTCTTGATTTCTTTTTTATAGGGGAGGAAGTGAAAACTCATAGGTTAAAACATTCCTCAGAGTACTTAAATTTTAGTTCTGCCAGTAACCTTGGGCAGGTGACTATGTCACTCTCGGATTCAGTTTCTCCATCAATAAAATAAGATGAGATGCTTTGCAAAGATCCTTTCAGCTCGGTCTGTAATTCTATCACTCCTGCTTGCTGACATTGGGGCATGGAGGCAGAGGTTGTTTTAATGATAATAAGAAATTGTTTTGGCACTAGCGATACTTTTTGGGAAGGACAAGCTCTGGTGGGATGCCAAAATAGATAGCATGACAGCAGTGAACAACGGACGGAACAAAATACAAGAATCCCAGAAAAGAAGCTCCAAACTCCGAACTCACTACTCCCTAGGTCTATAATACAACAACATCAATTCAAATTTGGAGCTAAAAATTCCAAGTGGCTTAATGATTAAAGAGTCTTCTATGCAAAGAGTGATTAAAGGCTGCTTTGGCAAACTATTTGATCATATTCAGAAAATGATTATCACAATAAATCTATATTCTTTAAAAATTATTTTACACCTCCTGCTTACTCCATATAGTAAAGAAGGGAGATAAGAAACCACAGACTGATGAGGTCGTTTGGAAGGAACACAACAGGGGTGAGGATGCCTTCCAATAATTGATAGAAGTCCCAGGCAATATACTCTTCTCCCCCACTTATTTACTAGGAGAAGTGCAGGAGGACTGAAAGATGGCCAATCTAATGACCCTGTATTTGCTTAAATTTACTAAGAAAAAAAGCGAACTTTATGCCTAACACAAAAGGAATTTACAATAACAGGTAAGACAGTGATGATCTTTAAACTGGTTGCACAAGAAACTGAAAGCTAATCTCTAAAAGGATAAGCTTACTTAATAATCTGTTCTTTTTAGAGTGAATGAAATATATTTAATCTTGATAATCAGTTAGTATCATGCATGTTTAATCGCTTTTTTAGTAAGTGGCACTAAGTTAATAAATAACACTAACCTACTTCACTGAGTGCTTACAAGGATTAATTGATTTCGGGAGGCGGTGGTTCAAGATGGAGTCTGACACTCTAATTCAGGCTGGCCTTGAACTCAGTATGTAGCCCAGGCTGACCTGGAACTCATAGCAATCCTTCTGCCTCAGTCTCTGAGTGCTGGGATTACAGGTATGTACTACCATACCCAGCTAATTAATTGATTTTAAAAGGTTTCAGAAGTTTTCTAAAACAGTGGCCTAGGAATCTGGAAACTTTAGTCCAAGCTCTGTTTTTCATACCTATGTGACCTGTTTGTTTAACTTCTCTGGTCTCAGTTGCTACACCTGCAAATGGGAGACAATTGGGCTTAAAAACTCTGCATTTTGAGTCTGACATTCTAAAACTTTAAGACTCACTACCATTGCATATATTTTTAATATCTTAAAACTGGAGCAATTTGCTTCTGGTTTTCCAGAAATCAGATTACAGGAAAATTTTCCCAATACCTTGCTGTTCTCAGACATAGCCACTTACTCATACTGACGCCAAGAAAACTGCCCAAATAGAAATAGAGCAAATAGCCAGGGATGGTGGTACATGCATGTGATCTAGCACTACAAGAGGCTAAAGGATCACAAGTTCAAGCCCTGCCTGAGCAATTAATTGACTCAATGAGACCCTATCTCAAAATAAAAACATTTTAAAAGGGCCAGAGATGTAGCTCAGGGAAAAGGCCCTGAGTTCAACTCTCAGGGCCAGAAAAAAAAAGAGCAACAGAACATAATATAATGAAGACTCAGAACAAAGGAAATAAAGGACTCTAGACTTCCACATTTTCAAGCAATAAACCAGAAGCCGTGTCTTAGCAACCATGGTTTCTTTCCCTTCTCAACATTTTTTCTCATGCTTTTCTTTCTCAAGAATTGTATTATTCCATCTCTTTTCTAAAATGAATTAGGAGCCTTAGTAGCAGCCCTAGGAACACTCTAACCATTTATAAAAGAATTTAAAAACTGATCTTTTAAAAGAAAATGGCATTATACAGATAAAAAGAGAAGCATAAAACAATCTAGACTAAAGAAGTAGCCAAAAGGTGGGCATGGTGACACAAGCCTGTAATCCCAGCCCTCAAGAGGCTGAGGCAGGAGGATCATTGTAAGTTCGAGACCAGCCCGGACTACAAAGTGAGCTCAAGGCCAGCCTGAACTGTATGGTGAAACCCTGTCTCAAAAGGAGAAGGAGAAGGGAAGGAAGAAGAGGAGGAGGGGAAGGGAGAGGAGAAGAAGAAGAAGAAGAAGAAGAGGAGGAGGAGGAGGAGGAAGAGGAAGAAGAAGAAAAGAAGGAGGAGGACAAGGAGAAGGAGAAACAGCAGCAGCAGTACCAGCAACAGAAGCAGCAGCAGCAGAAGAAGAAGAAGGAAAAGAGGAAGAAGAAGAAGAAGAAGAAGAAGAAGAAGAAGAAGAAGAAGAAGAAGAAGAAGAAGAAGAAGAAGAAGAAGAAAAGAAAGAAAGAAAGAAAGAAAGAAAGAAAGAAAGAAAGAAAGAAAGAAAGAAGAAAATGCAGAAAAAGCAGAAGCAGCAGCAGAAGAAGAAAAATCAGAAGGAGGAGGAGGAGGAGGAGAAGAGGAGGGGAAGGGGAAAGGAAAGGGAAATGGAAAGTGAAAGGGAAGAGGGGGGAAGGGGAAGGGAGAAGGAGAAGGAGAGAAAGAAAAAAGATAAGCCAATACCCTAAAAACTGGATGAGTATATACCAAAAACTTAACTGTGTTGGTCTCTGGCTGGCTGGCAGTTTCCTCATCACTTTAGCTTTAAAAACAGACTTAAGTCAGACCTGGCAGCACACACTGGTAGTCCCCAGCTACTGGGGAGGCTGAGGCAAGAGGAGTGTTTGAGGCCAGGAGTTTAGAGAGTCAGTCTGCACAAGATACCAAGACTGTCTCAAAAACTAGTAAGTGAAAATATGCTTAATGAGTATGTATGTCTTTAATCGGAATATGCATCTGAATTGTGTCTATAATTGTATATTTATATGTATTCTAATTATAAACAATATAAATCTACCTGTATCTGTCTTTAACAAAAGAAGAATAACTCTTTTCCAGAGAATAGCAGTTAAAATGTCTGACTCTGGAATCAGATTGCCTGAGTTTACTCAGTTTCCATCTATAAAATGGCAACCATAATAAAGGCTCTAAATCAGAATTATTGTCTGATATAAGGCTTCAAACAGTGGCTGGCACATTGTAAGCACAAAATTAATACCAGCCATTATTTAAAGTGTTAAACACTTACAGTAAATGCAATGTGTGTGTGTGTCAAAATATCAAACAGTACAGAAGAGTTTAAAATGAAAAGTAGAAATACTTTCCCCTTCTTCAACTTCCAGCCTCACTCCTAGAAATAACCACTGTTAACAACTTCTTATGTATTCTGAAAGAATTTGTAAGGGAAAACACAATGTCTATCCACATTTTAACACACACACACAGGATCATACGATATGCTTAATGCACAATCTTGTAATCATGTAACAATCATGTAATAATCTCTCTTGTAGATTTTTTCACAGCGAAGCATCTAGATTTTTGATAAATTGGGAATGGTGGTGCACACTTATAACCCCAGCACTCTGGAAGGCTGAGGCAGGAAAACTGCACGTTTGAGCCCAGCCTGGGTACCTCAGCCATTTAATGAGATCTTGTCTCGAAATAAAAAGGATCTGGGAAGATATCTCAGTGTAAAGATCCAAAAAATTACGGTAAGTCCTCGAACATTTGAGTTGCAAACTCTCACAGATACAATGGACCTCACATTACAAACACTAGTAGATGTGGACAAATCACAGAAGTAGAGAAGTAGCTCACATGTCCACCTTAACATTTTAAGTTAACTATGTAAGTTAAAAGTTTATTTACAGTATTTGTGTGTGTGTGTGTGCGTGTGTGTTTGGTTATTTTATGCTTTATATTTTATATGTATGTCAAAAGTATGTAAGACTCACTTTGTCTGACTTATGAATGAATCCAACTAACATTTCCCCCAAACTTGTAAGTCAGGATCATACTGTGTAATAAAAAAGCATAACTTTTACTATCTTAGCTATTTTCATGTGTAAAGTAGTGTTAAGTCTATTCATGTTGTAGAGCAGCCAATCTGCAGAAATGAAATGCTGTATCCATTTTTAAATAAGAGAATATGTGATTTAGAGAACTATTTTCACTTCCTACTTCATATTTATCTCTCTTCTATTTTGGTCTTTATTTACATATATATGAACTATATATATATACCTCATATAAAACAAACCACATATTTGAGCTTCTGTCCGACTTATTTCACTTAATTGTATGTTCTTAAATTGTTTCCATCTAACCATGAGGCTCATTTATCTTTCTTTATGGCAGTATAGTATGCCATTGGGTATAAATACCACATTCTTTTTATCCATTCATCTGTTGTTGGACATGTACATTGTTTCCAAGATCAAGCTGCCATAAACATGGATATTCCTGGCTCCCTATAATATGATAGTTTTAACTCTTTTGGGAAGACAGCTGAGTCAAACTGAATTTCTACTTTTAGTTTTTTTGAAGAGACTCTACACTGATTTTGATAGTGGTTGTTATGGTTACAGTACTGCCTACATTGTATAAGCATTCCATTTACCCCCACATTCTTGACAGCATTTATTATTGGGTTTTTTTATGACAACCATTCTTTCTGGGCCAGAAGGTATCTCAGTATAGATTTAATTTATATTTCTCTGATTGCCAGAGATAATAAGCATCTTTTCATGTATTTACTGGCCATCTGTACTTCTGAGAAGTGTCTTCATTTAAGTTGTTCATTTTTTGATTGGATCTTATATTTTGGGCATCTAATTGTTTGAGTTCGTTATATATTCTAGATATTAGTCCTCTGTCTGAGAAATGGCTGGCAAAATTTTTCCCATTTCATAGGTAGTCTTTTTACTCTGTTGGCTGTTTTCTTTGCTGTGCAGAAGCATTTAAATTTGATGTGATCCCATTAATTGACTCTTAGTACTATTTCTTGTGCCAGGGAGCTTCTGTTTAGAAAGTCCTGGTCTACACCTATGACCTCAAGATTTTTACCTATTTTATTTTCCAGCAGATTAAATGTTTCTGTCTTAATATTTAGATCTTTGATCCATTTTTATTTTAGTTTACTACTTAGTGAGATATATAGCTCTAGACTCAGTCTTCTGCATGTGGATATCCAGTTTTCCAGCACAATTTATTAAAGATAGTATCTTTCCTCCAGTGTATGTTTTTGGCTCCTTTGTCAACGAGCAAATAGCTGTATGTGCCCGGAGTTGTTTCTGCTTCGCCTATTCTGTTCCATTGATCCATATGCCTGTTTTTGTGACAGTATCAAACTGTTTTAATCACTGTAGCTTTATATATAGTACAACTTCAAGTGTGGGACTGTGATGACACCTGTTTTGCTTTTGTTACCCAGGATTGTTTTGCTATTTTGAGTCTCCTCTGATGCCATATAAATTTTAGGATTATTTTCTCTATCTCTGTGGGAAATAACACTGGTGTTTTGATTAGGATTTTTTTGTATTAAATATGCTTATCAGTTTTGGAACAATAGTCATTTTGATTATATTGGTTCTGCCTATTCTGGGATATTTTTTCAATTTTCTAATGTTTTCCTCAATTTTCTTTTTCATTCTGATGTTATTTCCATTGTAGAGGTCTTTCACTTCCTCAGTAAGGTTAATACCTAAGTGTTTAAAAATTTTTGTACAGTTGTGAATGGTATTTTTTTCTTAATTGTTTTTCAGTATTTAGTTTTGTTTTGGAGATAGGGTCTCCCTATGTAATCCTGGCTGGCCTTGAACTGAAGGCAATTCTCCAGTCTTAGACTCCCGAGTGCTGGGATAATATATGTGTGCCACTACATCGCATTTTATATTTTTTTAAAATTTTGAGACAAGATCTGACTAAATTTCCTGGGTCATACTTATACTTTTGACCCTTCTGCCTCAGCCTTCTAGAGTGCTTGGGATTATATGCAAGTGCTACCCTATCCAGCACCTATCATTCTTTAAGTGCCTCCTATGTGGCACAAAATACCCTAGGCTCATCTTGTAATTTCCCTTTCCCAGTCCCCAAATCAGGCATTTTCCTGAGAATCCCTGGTTATTTTCAGTAGAGATCATATTTAGAAGCCAAATCTGAGCACCAAGCATGTATATTATTGTTGGTGTGTTGCTGCTCCATGGCTCTCATTTACTTAGACACACACACATACACAAACACACACACACACACACACACATTAATCTTGCTATCCCTCTATCTGTAAACTACTTATCATTGATCTAACCATGAATTCATTCTGATATAGCCAATCCAACATCACAGGGCTCATTCTAATTTTCTCTTTCTGCAGTTGTACAGTTTATGTCAATGAGAAAACTAGCTTCCATCAGTCTTAATATATTTGCAAATCTTATCAATACCCCTGTATATAACTATGCTTACAGGCTTTGAAGATGATTCCCTCAATGATGTAGGCCACCTAGTATTCATCCACTGTGTAATCACCTCCCCTGAATGGAGCAAAAGGTCCAGGATCTCACTTCCAGAATTAGGTTATAAAAGGCTAGCCTGTGCCTAATTCATTCTTTTGTTCTTTCTCTAACTCTGTCTCACTAGCTCTCTCTCTCTGTCATCACATACCCGGTCCCTCCCCCTGGAAGAATCCACATGACAAGCAGTTGAGGGAGGCTTCTGGCTGTCACCAAGGGACCAAAGCATTCATCCATCAGTCTATGAGGAAGTAAGTGCTACTAACAACCACAGGAACATGCCTGGAGTCAGAACCTCCCTCAGCTGAACTTTTAAATTGTAGCTTTGTGAGAGACTTGAACTACAGCACCCAGTTCAGCCATGCCCAAATTCTTACCCATACATACTATATTACTACTACTCATAATAATAATAATAAATGAATGTTGTTTCAAGCCACTGAGTTTTGAGATAAATCATTACACAGAAAAAGACAACTAACACAACCAATCTCTCACTGCCATTCCTACCACTCCCTGCATGTCTGTTCTCTGGGGCCTCTCATTCCCCACAAGAGCTATGTGGACTCGCTTCTTATTCTGCTCAGTCTCTGAGTCCCTATAGTACTGTCCTCCACACTGATGTCCTCTTCATTCCACTCAGGTTCTGACAGCCCAGGCCATGCTACTCCAGCACAGAGAGGTCCTTGTCAGTCCTCTCAGGCTCTGGCTTTTCACACAAAGCTGCCTTTCTGCCTTAGTTACTTTCTTGTTGATGGTTTAAAACATCCAGCCCCTCAAAGAAGGAGAGGTTTATTTTGGTTTACAATTTCAGTCCATGGTTGCTGTCTCCAAGGCACAGATAGCATGGTGAAAGAGCATGGTAGAAGAAGCAGTACTCAACCTATGACAGCCATGAAACAGAGATGAAAGGAGGAATCAGGGAGGGAGATATACCTTTTCCAGTTCACGCCCGCAATGAGCCACCTTTTCCTACCAGACCCCACCTCCTAACAGCACATGCAGTTATGAATACATCAGTGGATTAATCCACCAGTGACTACAGTACTCTCATGATCAAATCAGCTTCCAAACACATAGGGCTTTGGGGGTACACTTTAAATTTAAACCATAATACCCTCCATGGTAATGCCTTCCCAACCAGCTTGACTCTGATCCCTTATAGCAGGGATACTCTCCTCACTCTACTTGGTTTCTGATGCTCTGATCTGGACTCCCCCAACCCTCCACCATGGATGCTTACCTTGCGCTTCTCCTAATAGCTTCAGAACTAACTTGTTTAGGAAAAAGAGGCAAAAAATGTTAGGTGGGTGGTGTGAGGAGGGTATGTGCATGTATGTGTGTGTTTTGACATATATGCATATATTTATATCTTTTGCCAAATTGCCCCCAAATATCTTGCATCCCTTAGCAATCTAGTTCCTTTCCTCTCCCTTTCCTTGTCTATTAGGGTACAAGTTAGTTCTTCCCTCTTAATACTGTTTCTCAGTCTCTTCCTAATGAAATGTCAAATGGTCTAACTCTTTTGTAAAATATCTGCTAGATTTCTGGCAAATCTAAGGGACATTTGCCCTCTAAAAATGTAAAGTATCTTCTTCACTCCCACTGACACTCATCGATTTATGCCTTTTGTGGGTAAGTTGTAATCTGGAGAAATGCAAAGAGGACAAAAGAAGGTATTTACATATTTATAAAGAATAGCGTTATGCTTTCCAATGGTTTGTGACAAGAATGGGAATTTTCAGCTGTAGACAAATTGGAACCTTTTCAAAAAGAGTTACTTTGCTCTTTGTTAAATTCTGGTTTAGTAAATATCTGGCTGATAAGGGGTCATTTCTTTCTTTTAATTTTCTAGTTATGGTCTGTGTTCATATGTGTCTTTACTCTACATGGAGCTCCAGTCATTCTCAATTTATGTCTGTGTCCCTTAGAGTAACACTTACAATTAACATTTACCAAGCACTTCATGAGATGCTCTGAACTCACTCAGTCCTCATAACAACATTAAAGTGTGTTGGATATTTCTGCTCTTATTTAATATATGTTGAAAAACTGAACCTCTAAGACTGCCACTTACCCAAGTTAAATTAGTTATAAAATGTGCTAGAATTTGAGTCTTCTGAATATGTGCCCTGAAATCTTTCTCTTCCATTTTACTACATCTTTTAAGTTCTTTTCCTTCAGTGAAAGTATTCTCGAAGGCTTAAGTTTCCCTTACATACTGGAGACTGAATATGTAGAAACCTCGATCTAGCCTGTCTGGAAGAGTGTATATTGGCCAGGCCAAATCAGCTCTTTAGAAGTGGTCTGTACTTGAATTTCCCTGCAGCTCTTTATGACATTATCAAAAAACAGGTTTTTTAAAAACCATCTTGAGGATACTAAGATGATTAAGCATCCTGGAAAGATTAAAATAAAAATAAATTAGTCTATTTAGCAAAAAATCCAAGACCTTCATCACACTACGCTGAGCAATAATTTTCCTGTTTATTGGTAAAATTTAATTTAAGAAGATAAACCAGGTGTCTTAGTTAATTTTTACTCCCTGTTGAAACAAAATACCTGATGCCCAAAATTAGGGAAGAAAAGGAGTATTTCTTAACAGTTCTTGGAGGTTTCAGTCCATATTCAGCTGGCTCCAAAGCAGCATGGCATGACAGGGATGCCGTTCATGGCCACAGCAAAAAGCAACGTGCAAAGCGGCAAAAGAGAAAGACACACCTCCTTCCCAAAAGGTGTATTCCTTACGGTTCTTAGAAGTGTCAGTCCACATTTAGCTGGCTCCAACGCAGTGTGACACGGCAGGGACGCCAATCACGGTCGCCAACTGGCAAAAGGGAAAGTCACAACTACTTCCCACCATATGCTGGCTCCACCCCTAGGCGGGTATAGCACTCACACCACCAATCAGAGTGCTAAACAACAAACCAATCACAACCGCTAGATTTGGTCAAATCCATAATTGCCTGAGGCTGGGGGGGCAACTGACCTAAACCATGACACCAAATGTTGCTGAAATAAATTAAATGTGCTTCAGAGAGGACCAGTTAAATAAATTTCAGTAAGGGAAATGTTACATAGATTTTAACAAAGAATGAGGTTGGTCAATGTGTGTCGATAAGGAATGCTTTCCAAACTACGTTAATAAGAGATTTAAAAAAAAAAAAAACAACTGTGTACAGTTCCCTATCAGGTATGAAAACTTGTGTATGTATGTATGAGTGTGAGTGTGTATATTTGTGTATGTATAGGATGATAGAACATCTCTGAAGGGATAGAAAAACATAGAAATAGTGGAAACTTCTGAAGATGAAGACTATAAATGGGTGCCAAGGACAGAGAGGAGATTTTCTTTTCACTCTGTGCTTTTTTAATGTTTCCTTCTACCATTTGGATTTGTGCCATGTGCTGGGAGTAAGTCTTATAACTTTGTCATAGAAACCTTCAAACTGGTTGCAACCTCCAACCTATTTTTCAGCTTTTCCTCTCGATGCCATGTTCAGCCACACCTTAAAGAGGATTGATCTCCACTTTCGCTCTCTCCCTGCCAGCAGGGCCCCCAGTCTACTTTCTCACTCCCTTCTAATTAATGTAACTAGGCATTGCGTTCCATAATTACTGGGTTTGTCAGTGAAATCAATAGTTGCCTCCCTAGTGACAATGACATTTTAGCTCCATCAATCTCCCTGGAGCCCGGCAGCTTCTCTGAGCCAACAAAACTCCCAAGCTTATTAACATGTCTTCTTGTTCTCACTCATTTTCATGCATGTATATAAACCAGCAGTTTCACATAATTTCATACACCACATCTATGTTAATTTGGTCATAAAATGTCAGTTAAATGTATATGTGCAATGCTTTTAATCAAGTTATAATTTGCATATCACTCCATTACATAAAGTGCTCCATTGTAT
This sequence comes from Hydrochoerus hydrochaeris, assembly GCA_004027455.1. Taxonomy (NCBI): domain Eukaryota; kingdom Metazoa; phylum Chordata; class Mammalia; order Rodentia; family Hydrochaeridae; genus Hydrochoerus; species Hydrochoerus hydrochaeris. Next base: position 122,143 of record PVLA01004428.1, read on the forward strand.
ATGTATGGATCTATGACTTTTAGCAAATTTAATGACATGTTCCAACTCAAATGTATATTATTTATGATGATCTTAAGAATCTATCTTAACATATTCCAGATCATAATAGGTTTTTGATATGACTCAGTTTCTGCCCTTTGACTTTGACTTCCACACTTGTTTTCTTCCCTACTCCTTAATGAAGGGCTTCTAATTCTATTGTTTCTTTAGAACCATAGCATGTGACACTGTTGACCCTTAGAAATCAGCTAGAGCCAGGCTTGGTGGCACACACCTGTAATCCCTGCACTTGGGAGGCTGCAGTAGGAGGACTTCTGTGAGTTCGAGGCCAGTTTGTGCTACGTGGTGAATCCAAGGCCAGCCTGAACTATATAGTGAGACCCTGTCTCAAAACAAACAAGCAAACAAATCATCAGCTAGAGAATGAAAAGTGAGATCTAGATAGGACATATGAATATCCAACATCACATAACAGGTCCTTCCTCAAAGCCCAATGGACTCCCCATGACTGCACAGAGCCTCTTCTCTCAAGCATTGATAATATACTAGAAATCAATTAATCAATCAGCATCAATAAATTGCTTAGGTAAATTTGGAGATTTAATAGTTGAGGAAGGACTTAATAATTTGAGGATGGGTCTAAAGACTAGCTGGTAAATATAAGTTCTTTTCTTTACATTCCTTCAGGGAGAATTTCTTTTTTTAGTATTTAGTACTATTAACCAAGAGGGTAGATTATTTTCTGTTCAAAGAAGTTTATGGTTGCCAGTCACTAGTATCTATTATTATTACCACCCTTATTATACATTTTTTGTAGCATATGTTAGCAAGATGGAAAGGCAGTATAACATTGTAACAGATTAATCCATATAAGCACAGCTTAATGCTTTTGACAAAAATTGTGCTAAAATTAGCCCTTAATCCCTACAGATTTGAGCCAGGGAAAGCAATTTAGATTCTCATCTTGTTTTTCTAGCAATCAGTCTGCAACAATTAAACAACTGGTGACAAAGAGAGAGGTACACTTTACATATTTTTGTGATGAGAAATGAAAATGTTCTCTTTCATAAATTAGAGTGACACTTGGCATCCCCATAGTAGACAGAAACAGGTCAACAAGTTTTTGAGGTGTTAAGCATGGTATTCTGAATCTAATATGAAAATAAAATACCAAAATATTCAGATTGACATAGAATTGTCATCAATTGTTTTCATATTATTAGAATTATACCTCTTCTTTTAAAAATTGTCTTGCCATACTCATAAGTTAAATAAATAAGACTCATATGTGTAAATATTGTATTAAAAAAAACTGAAAGAGTAAATAAGACCCCAGATATACAAGAGATAATGTGAAAGTGAAAGGGAAAGAAACTGCTCAAAATAAAAGAACAATTGGAATAGGGGAAAGAAAAAAGAAGGGAAAAGGTTTTATATATACTACTAATCTCTATTAGTTCATCGGAAAGAACAGTTCATGCTTTCATTGTTCATCTCTTTGATCATTTTTTTCAAGACTATATCTTGTAATCTGAACAACTACCTTGAGGATAACAGTATGCAATATGTTAACCAGTGTCAATCTCCTATTGTTTTGTTTTCAAATTCTGTATCATCGTTTTTATTCTTTTTTGTTTCTAAAATAAAAAAAAATCTTCTCCATCAGCAATGTCCATTCTTAGAATACATACTTTGAAGAAAACAGAGATTCATGTACAAATATGTCCACCAAAATTTTTAGAAAAGCCAAACCTTGGAAATAATAAGAAGCAATTGGGAGTAATTAAATAAAATGTGATAATTCCATAAAAATAATTTTACCAGCCATTATATTAACTTAAAAATTTTTTTCAATTTTAAGTTTTGTGAAATATAACCTACATCCCATAAAATTTCATTTATTTATTTATTTATTTTTTGTCTTTTTGAGACGGGGACTCTCTGCAGTTCAGGCTGGCCTTGAGCTCACTTTGTAGCATAGGCTGGTCTCAAACTCTCAACGATCCTCCTGACTCAGCCTCCCGAGTGCTGGGATTACAGGCATGAGCCACCACACCCTGCTTAAAGTTTCATTTAAAGTGTAAAATCCAAAGATTTTTAATATGGTTTTAGAGCTGTGGAGTGGTCATTATGTATTAGTCTGTTTTATATTACTAAATGAAATACCTGCCATGATTTAAGAGGCTGAGTATCCAAGATTGGGAACCCCTATTAATTTGTTCTCTGATGAGAGTCTAACAGAGGATGGTGATACAAATATAATCCAAGTTTAAAATGAGTACAATTTAAAAGGAAGTTGTTAGCTGAGTTACAGAAAAGATAAGGGGATATGGTAATGCTTTTAGAAAAATGATAAAGGCACTGATTCTGTTGGAGTTGCTCTTTAAGACTGAAATCTCCGAGGGAACATATGTAGCAAGTTTCATTCCTGAAATTCTTCTGTGAAATAGTCCCAGGTAATTCAGTACAGAAAGGACCCCACATCCCTCCCTGGATCTGCTAGTTCATATTCAGGGGTAGAAAACAGTCTACCACTGAAGACTCAGACAATTGCTGTCATCCAGAGTGGGTCTGTGACTAAAAGCAAAACAGAAAAACATCAAATTGAAACGTCAAGTTTCTTATATATCTTTACAGTGAGTATAAACAAAAATCCTACATCCATGCATTATGGGCACTATCACATTGAAAGAAATCTGTAAATGACTTAGGAAAATATTTTTTCCAGAGAGATCGAAAAGTGTGGTAGGTGTAAAAATGGATCCTCCAAGATGTGTACACATTGATACCTCAGAATTTGTGAATATATTATCTTACAGAGTAAGAAGAATTTGCAGATGTGATTAAGAATCCTGTGATAGGGCTGGGGATTTAGCTCAGTAGCATAAGCACCTGCTTAGCAAGTGCAAGGTTGTGGGTTCGATCCCCAACACCAAAAGAAAACAAAAAGATCCTGTGACAGGAGATTATCCTAGATTGTCCAAGTGGGCCCCGAAAAATCATAGAAGTCTTTGTAGAGGAAGGTGGGAAGATCAGATTCAGAAAAGATGCTATGGCAGAAGAACACTTGCAGTGATATACTCTGAAGCCAGAGGAGTCACAATTGAGGAATGCAAGTGCCTCTCAAAGCTGGAAAAGGTAAAGAAATAGATTCCCTCTAGGCCTCCAGAAAGAACATGGTCTTGGTGACACCTTGACTCTATGATTGTTGACCTCTATAACTGTAGATGATATATCTAGGTTGCTTTAGTTCATTAAATTTGTTGTAATTTATTAGAGCAGCAATGATGCTCTAATAATTACAGAAATGATGACAACTTTGAGTACAATGTTGGAAAAAAGATCTCTGGCAAAGTTTGTGACTCCTGTCTGGCCTGTTGATTGCTGGAATATGAAGTAAAACACATCTGAAGTCATTGCATATTTTCTGTGTCATTCTTATGGCTCTTAGCATGTCTTTTTCTAGATTAACAGTCACTGTATCCCCCTTAGCTGTATGGTACTTGTGGGTAGATTGAGTCAGCACAAAGTGCAAGAGTAGGTCCACCTAATAGGCAAGCAGTAATGATGCTTTGTAATGTGTAATGTATTTGTTTCTAAAAGGTTTTCAAATATGACACAAGCATCAACATAAATTGAAGACACAAAGGCAGGAATCATAAAATGTGTCACAGGTTGTGAAAAGGAGGCCCTCAGAAGAGACTCTAAAAGTGATCCTCTGAGTGAGGAAGAGAAGCAAAGGAACAAGTGCTGAGAGAAGGAAATACACTCTCCTTCCCTGGGAAACATTGGTAGTAGGCTCATTTTGAGTCTTACCTTGCGAGCAATCCAGGAAGCCTATGCAGTGCAGCAGAGCATCACAAATCACCATGTGGCCAGGGAAGCAGAGCAGGTCCGATCTCAGCTGAAAGTCTTATCCAGAATCCCAAACCCCTCTCCTAGCAGGCAACATGACCGGCAAAATGGAAAAAATGTGTTTCCTACCTGTCTCAAGGTCTTGGTGGCTCCTGCATTAGGTAGCTGGCTAGGCCTGGGGAGAGACAAGGCTACATAATCTACCAGAGCTTTTGGAGGGGGCCACAGTCAACTTCTTCAGCACAATGAGATATGGCATGGTAAGCAGGTGAGAGCAGAGGAAGTGTCACCTCCTCAATTCAAAGCCTACCCAAGGAGAGATACTGTGTTTGTCCGTGATGGTCAACAAGGGAATCAAGGCAGTGGCATAATTCTCAAGCCACCTGGTCATTCTTGACTGCGTGTACAGTCCATTCATATACCTTAATGTTCATGGCCAATATTTTGTCCTTGTTTATGCTTTATAAGTCAATTCTGAGAAGAATGACTACACTGTAAAATTGTTGGGCTCTATGGTAATTGTATTTTCAAGGTTTTTTTTAAGAGATGAAAATGGTTAACATGATTTCAAACTTGCACAAGGCATACATGCATCTAAATATCACATTACCCCATTAACATGTACAATGTTTATGTTTTCATGTATCATTTAAAGTAAATTTAATTAAAAATGCTAAAAAATAGATCAGTTCAAAAATGAATAGATGGGGAAATATTCTAAAACCATATCACTGATAAAAGAATTATGCCTGTTATTTCTTTTTCACATATAAATATATATATAATATATAAACATAATTGCACAGATTATAAATTATAATGTAGTTTTCTGTATTGTGTAATGTCTTCCATGGTTTGAGTATCAGATTAACACCAGTTTCATAATATGAGTTGAGATGTGTCCCTTCTCTTCTATATTCTGGGAGACATTTGTAGAATTGGTATAAATTCTTCTTTACATGTTAAGTGTTAGTCTCCCTCTAAGCCTTTATGTTTATTATTTTAATCTTTTTTAAATTATGAATTGAATGTCTTTAGTAGCCAAAATTTTGTTCAAATAATCTGTCCTCTGTTGGCTGTGTTGTGGTAGTTAGTATTTTTAAAGAAATTGGTCTATTTCAGTTAGGCTGTCAAATTTACTTGTGTAGAGTTTATCAGTATCTGCCTTTATTATCCTTTTGGTATCTGCAGAGTCTGTAGTGCTATTCCTTGTTTCATTCTGGCTACAGGCAACTTGTACCATTTTTCCTTTTATTATTATTATAAAACTTTTCAGAGTCAGCTTTTTATTTCATTGCCAGCTCTTTATTTCATTGCTTTTCTCCATTACTTTTCTATTTCCAACTCCATTGATTTCAATTTTTACTGTTATTGTTTTCTTCCTTCAGATTGCTTTGGGGTTAATTTTGCTCTCTCCCACCTTCCTACCCCCGGTTTCTTGAGCTGGGAGTTTAAATTATTGATTTAAGACTCTCTCTCTTCTCTAATGTACACATTTAGATTGTAAATTTCCCTCTTGACACTGCTTTAACTGTTTCTCACAACTTTTGTTATGCTGTATTTTCATTTTTGTTCACTTTAAAGTCATTTTTATTTCTCTTGAGACTTTTGACACATGGATAATTTAGTAGTGCATTGTTTAGTTTTCACATATTTGGAGATTTTCCTGTTGTAATTGTGTTACTTGTCTTAACTTTGAAAAAACCCAACACTTTTAAATGAACTCAGGTTCGGTTTATGGCCCAAGATTTAGCCTCTTTTGGCATATGTTTTGTGGACAGTTGAAAGAAACTATTCTGCTGTTGTTGGGTGAAGTGTACCAGAAATATCAATTAGATCTTATAGTTGAGTTGTTGCTTATTTCTGCTATATGCTTGCTTATTTTCTGTCTAGTTGTTCTAGTTGAAAAAGGATTGTTGAAGTTTCCAACTACAGTTGTGGACTTATCTATTTGTTCTTTCCATTTTATCTTTTTTGTTTCTCATATTTTGTGACTCTGTTTTTTGATGTATACACATGAGGACCATTATGTATTTTTGGCAGAAAGAGTCTTTCATCACTAGATAATGTCCTTCACTATGACTAGTAATTTTCTCTCTTCTGAAGATTGATTTATCTGATATTAATATAACAACTCTTGCTTTTACTTTTATAATATTTTCATGATATGTATCTTTCCTTATGCCTTCAACATGGCTTATCATTGCATTTTAGGTGGATTTTTAATTTTTGATTTTTAAAAACTTTAATTAACTGACAAAGTGTCTATACCTGTCATGTACAATATTGTGCTTTAACAATATGTATATATTGTGGAATAGCTTAACTGAGAGAATTAACATGCATTAATTACTTCATACATTTACCAATTTATGTGGTAAGAACATATAATATCTACCATCTTGGTGACTGTCAAGAATATAATACATTGCCATTAACTATAATCACCATGCTGAAAACTGATCTCTTAAATTTGTTCTTCTTATCAAATTAAAGTTTTGTAGCCTTTGACCGACATTCTCCCACCTCCATCCCCACAGACATTGTTAATCACCTGACTACTCTTGAATTTGATAAGATCAACTTTTCAGATTACATCTATAAGTGACATCATGCAGTAACTGTTATTCTGTGCCTGGCTTATTTCATTTAACACAACGTTTTCCAGTTTCATCAGTACCATGTTATCATAATGACAAAATTTCCTTCTTTTTGAAGCTTGATCAGTATTCCATTGTGTGTATATACCACTTTTTATTTTTAGCAGTACTGGGGATAAAACCCAGTAGCAATCTACCACTGAGCTTCATCACCTGTCCTTGTTTTTGTTTGCTTGTTTGTTTTATTGTTGTTTGTTTTCACTGAGACAGGGTCTTGTTAAATCACCCATTTGGGACTCAAACTTGTGATTCTCTTGCTTCAGCCTCAAAAGTACTGGGACCATCGGCCTGTGCCACTGTGCCTGCCTTTTCCTTTATCCATTCATCAGTTGATAGACATTCCATGTGTTGGCCATTGTGAGTAATGATGCAATGGGTATGGGCATGCCAACATACTGTCAACATACTGAATATTGTCAACATACTGACCACATTTCTTTAGGTATTTATCCAGTAATGAGATTTCTGGATCATGTGATAGATATTTTTAATTTTTTGAGGAATCTCGATAGTGTTCTCTGCAATGGCTATACTAATTCACATTTACCCATAGTGCATAAGTCTTCCTTTTCTTCACATTCCAACCAGCACTCATTTTCTTTCATCTTTTTTATAATACCTGTTCTAACTGGGCTTATATCTAGATGTGCCCCCCAAAATCTGATGCACTCATAGGTTAGGGAGTTTTGAGGAGGTGATGGGATTATGGGTATGTGATACTGGATCACTGGATCATGAATGTGTGATACTGGATTAGTCCACTGGATGGTTTAGCATAGTTCTGGGTGTTGATAATGGATTTACTGAAAAGAGATGGCCCAAACTTGGTTTGGCTAGCACCAATCAATAGGTTTGTAGCCTGGACAGAGTAAAAAGAGGAAGAAGGAAGGTTTCCTGCCTACCCTTCTATGGACTGTTTCTCCTCTGCAGTGCCCTTTGGCCTTGCCACCCTGCCCTGGAACAAGACAACTATGGACTAAAACCTCCACAAACTGTGAGCTAAAATAAATAAGCCTTTCCTCCTTCAACCTCTTAGTGTCAGGTATTTTATGCTAGCAACAAAAAGTAACTAAGAGAGGTAAGGTGACAGCTTATTGTGCTTTTAAGTTGAATTTTCCTGGTGATTAGTTATATTGAATATTTTTTCATAAACTTGTTGGTAATCTGCATGTTTTCTTCTGAGAAAAGTCTGTTGAGGTCTTTTATCCATTTTGCACCCAGGTTTGTTGTTGTTGTTGAGTTGTCTGAGTTGTTTACATATATTTGATAATAACTCTTTAATGATATATGCTGTGCAAATATTTTATTTCATTCCATAAGTTGTTTCTTCACTTCATTCATTATTTAAATTATTGTGCAAAAACTTTTTAATTTGATGTCATCCCACTTATCTATTTCATTTTTTCAATGGCTAGTTTAAATTTTTCTTTCACATCTGTTATTGGTTATACATATTAATGAGTTTCATTCTAGCAGATTCAAACATGTACACAACATGCTTTTGTCATTTTCATTCCTATCATCCCCTTTGCCCCACCTATCCCCCCAGTTTCACAATTTTCAAATTTTTGCTTTTGATGCATGATCAGATCCAAAAACATTCTTGCCCAAACTAATATCATGGAGCCTTTCCTTAGGTTTTCTTACAGCAGTTTCATACTTTTAAGTCTTACATTTAGGTCTTTGATCCCTTCAAAAGTAATTTTGTATAGAATGTGAGATACAGGTTTAATTTCTTTCTTCTGAATATGGATATTTAGTTTTTCCAGTACATTTAGTGAAGAGATTATCCTTTCCCTATTGAATCTTACTGCTTATAAATGTATGGATTTATTTCTGGGCTTTCTAGTAGATTCCATTTGTCCATTTTATGCCAATACCTGATGTTTAAATTACTATCATTTTTATAGTATGTTTTGAAGTCAAGTAGTATACAATGCTTTATTTTTTTCCCTCAAGATTACTTTGGCTGTTTGAGGTCCTCTGTGGTTCCACATGATTTTCTGGTTGTTTTTTCTATTTTTGTGAAAAATGTCATTAGAATTTTGGTAAGGATTGCATTGAATCTTTATATCATTGTAGGTAACAATATTAACTCATCTAACCCATGTGGAATATCTTTCCATTTACTTATAGCTTCTTCAATATCTTTTATCAACAACCTTACAGTTGTCAGTGTGTATTTCATCTGCTTGGTTAAATTTATTCCAAAGTATTTTTAGTAACTATTATGAATAGCATTATTTTCTTGATATTTTTCTCAGATAGTTTTTTGTTACTGTACAGAAGAAACACTACTGATTTTTGTATGTTAATTTTGTGTCCTAAAACTTTACTGAATTTACTTCTTTATTCTCATAATCTTGAGGTAGAATCTTTAGGGATTTTGCTACAGCTTGGACATTTGGCAATGTCTTCCAAAGGCATATTTGTCAAAAATTTGGTCACCATCCTGTAGTGCTATTGGGTTGTGTGGTATCCTTTATAGGGTGGTGTTTAGTGGGACGCTTTTGGTTTATTGAAAGAGATTGTGAGATCCTGGTCCCTTCCTCATTCTTTTTCCTTTGGCCGTGAGGTAAGAAAGTTTGCTCTGCCAATGCTTTTCACTATTGCCACCTAGCAACCCCACCAGAACTTCAAAGCAATGAGTTTAGCCAATAATTGACCAGAACATCTAAAGCCATAAATTAAACTAAACTTTTACTTTTTAAAGGTTAATTATCTGACATATTTTACTGTCATAATGGAAAGCTGATGAACATACTAATACAACATATTTTCATTGTCTTTTTTAATCAGTTTGAATATTCCTGGTTTTGGGTATAATAAATGACTTTCAGTTGAAATCTGGACATTTAGGGTATTATACCATACTCCAAATCTTATTTATCTTCTGATTTGGCTAGCTTCCTGTGATACTGTTATGTCACAGGAAAAAGGAAATGTCACTATGTTGCTGCCAGGTGTTGGTAAGGGGCTTGGTTACCCCCTTGGCTTCTTTTCACACCTGTGGAGGAGCTGTTGAGTAAGAGAGGAGATTCTAGCTCCCCTCACAGGGTTCACTGGTACCTTCTGTCTGAGAAGTATAGAAAGGTTTGCTCCTATGTTTTATGTGAATTCTACTGACAAAATAGGAAAGTCACTTCTTTACTCCTAGGCAGTATTCAAAGTCCCGACTCTTCCAGGCCTCCTATGATACCATCTAGCCAAAAAGATTAGAGTGCCTGTTATAATTTTGGATGGTTGAAAATTCAGATGCTCTCCTAGACCTTTGCTGTAGAATTTGGCTGGAGTAGAGCAATTATTGTCTAAAAATATGTCTTGCTAGGCTGTCTTTTTCTGGTCTTTTGATGATAAAGAGCATCTTTCCTTGGTACTTTTTTCTGTCTGCACTGATTGGCTGTTCTGGGCCTTGCTGCCTCTGCTGTTCTGTGTTGCTGCCTTCTTTAGCTCCATATCTAGGCTATATGAGGCAAAAAGAAAGCTCAAGGTACTCACCACTACAGCATTTCTTAGGTCCCAAGATCCTTAGATAGTCTACTTTCTCCTCATTTATCAGATCTTTCTTATGTTTGTTTTACATACAGTATCAACGTTTTTTATTTGTACTTCGTGGAAGACACAGTAAAAACTCTGTGTGCTTCATTTTCTCAAAAGCAGAAGTCCTGAACATTTATTAGTTTTTTTCAGTTTTTTGGTTAGTTCGTGGTTACATTATATAATTAGATTCCTTGTGGGGTGTTGTTAAATGTACAATAACACATCTCAATTATTATTTCATACACTTTTCCCTTGCCATTCTCTCTCCCTCAATTTTTGATCCTCTTTCCATTTGCAAAAGATCTATCTCCTATCTATCTACTGCTTATTTTCTATCTTTCATTTTGATTTTTAACTTCTTTATTTTTTTTGAGTTTCTAATATAAGAAAAACCATGCAATATTTAACTTGTTTATCTGATTTATTTCACTTAATATTATGGTCTCAAAGTGCATACATTTTCCTACAATTGATTTAAGTGTATCTTTTGATCGCAGAGTAGTACTCTATTGTGTATAAATATCACATTTTCTTTATTCATTCATCTGTTGATGGACATATACGTCCCTTCCACAATTTAACTATTATAAATTGTGTTGCTATAAACATGGGTTTGCATGTATCACTGTAATATAATGTCTGCAACTCATCCAGGAAAATACCTAGAAGGGGAATAGCCGGATGGAATGGAATTTCTAGTTCCAGTTTTTTGAAGGAAACTCCATACTGAATTCTATACTGGTTGTACTAGTGTACATTCTCACCAACAATGTAGAAGGTTTCCTTTTACCTTGTGGTCTCACCAGTATTTGTTATTGTTTGATATTCTTGATGATAGACATTATTTCTGGAGTAAGATGCTTTAATTTCCATTTCTCTAGTGGCCAGTGATATTGAACATTTTTTCATTTGTTCATTGGTTATTTGTACTTCTGAGAAGTGTCAATTTATTTCAGTTGCCCATTTACTGGATTTTTTATTTCATGGAGTGTCTATTTTTTTTAGTTCTTTATATAGTCTAGATATTAGCCCTCTGTCTGAGGAATAGCTGGCAAAATTTTTTCCCATTCCATAGACCGTCTCTAACTCTGTTGGTGGTTTTCTTTGCTGTGCAGAAGTTTCAAAATTTGATATGATCCCATTTATTGATTCTTGGTACTATTTGTTGTGACACTGAAGTTCTGTACAGAAAGTTCTTGCTTACACCTATGTCATCAAGAGTGGTACCCATTTTATCTTCCAGCATATTAAGTATTCTGACCCATTTTGATTTAGTTTAGTACATGATGAGTGATACAGGTCTTGACTCAATCTTCTACATGTGAATAGCCAGTTTTCCCATCACCAGTTATTAAAAAGGATCTCTTACCTCCAGCATATACTTTTTATGCCTTTGACAAAGTTCAAATACCCAAATGTGCCTAGGGTTGTTTCCCATAAGTACTGGACTTTTAAAATACCATGCTCAATATAGACACTTACAGTTTGAGTTTGCCCTCAAAATGTTCAAGTATTGGAGCCTAGTGCCTCCCTGGGGCACGACTGGGAAATAGGACCTAGCAGGAGGCAAAGCCTTCACAAGCAAAGTAATAACTTTCTTGTGTGAGTGAGTTCTCAGTCTCACAGGACTAGAGTATTTGTTGCAAGTAAGTTGTTATAAAGCAAGTCCACCCCACATGCTGTTTCTCTTTTGCACTTGAGTGCTTCCCCTTTTACTTTCTGCCATGAGTTGAAGCAGCATGAGACCCTCACCAGAAGATGAGCAGATACCAGCACTGTGTTCTTGGGCTTCCCAGTCTCCAGAACTGTGTGCTACAATAAACCTCTGTTCTTTTTCTTTTTTCCACAACTTTTTATGAATACATATTGGTCATATAGATTAATGAGTTTCATTTTGTCAGATTTTTGCATTCATATAACATACTTAATCATTGCTCTCCATTACACTTTTTGCCCCATCCTCCCTCCTTGTTTCATATTTTGGAGGGATTTCAATATGCATAATGTATTTTGATCGTATTCACCCATCTTATACCTATCTTATTACCTGTCCTTCATCCTCTCCTCCTCTCTCATATTCCTTCCTTCTGATCTAATAATAGTCTCTTTTCTCCTTTGTTTTCTTCATTTTTAGCTTCTACATATTATGAAAAACATGCAAGTTCTGAGTCTGGCTTATTTCTTTCAACATGGTGATCTCTAGACTCTGTTCTTTGTAAATTAACCAACCTTAAGTATTCTGTTTCAGCAACAGAACATGGACTGAGACATAGACCAAAGGTAAAAATATTTTTGCATTCTCAGTCTCATTCAAAATCAAAGTAATGGGAAGCCTTAGGGCATAAGGATCCTTCTCTAAGAAAATGTTATCCTTACTCTTAGTGTCCCTTAAGAAATTGGGAATCCTCAAATACACATTTTAAAAAATGGTTGGAGCTGCTTGTATTCATTCTTATTCCTGTTTTTTTCCCGTTTTTTCAGATTGAGCTCCATAGATCAACTTACTTAGAATCACTTTGAAATGTTCATTAAAACTCCAGACTGTTGGAGCTAGGGTGTAGCTTTGGGACAGTATATTTGCATTGGATGTATAGGGCCCAGATTTTGATTTGCAGCACCACACAGGCAAAATACACACCACTGGGGCAGAGTATATTACTCAGTTGTTGAGTGCATGTCTAGCATGTGTGAGGCCTTAAGTTGGACCCCAATTCTAAAAAACAAAACAAAACTGCAAATTACTGTCTTGTCCAGACCCGCTGAATCAGAGCTCAGGATTGGAAACGTGGTTTAAACCTGGATTGTTAAACCTGTGATTTAATAATCATACTCTGCTTCCCAAGATATTCTGTAATGTTTTAGAACCACTGATATAATTCTGAAAAAAATTGCAAAAACAGACCAAGCCAAAAATGAAGATTTGAAAAATGTCTGGAAACTGCCCTTTGGGAGTTATTTATTGATCATTAACCAGATCCCACTAGGCAGACCTGATCAACCAGTTACTAATCTCCGTAATTATCTTCACAGCTAGTCTCTATTGTGCTGCTTTACAAAAATAATATAATGGAAGTCCTCAGGTAGTGATTTGCTAAATTTCTTTTGCTTTTCATCTACTGGACCTGCCTGATCTATCATTCTAGCAACCCTATGAAAGATAATGAAACTACTCTAATAGGATTCATTCCCAGTGAAAACATATTAGGTCCAATTAATACAAACCATACTTTCTAAAATAGTCTACTTTAGACCATCTCCTGCAATATTTAATCTCCTTGATCAATCAATTTAAACTATCACCCTTAATTCCTTATTAAAATCCATGGCCACATTTGCATACCTTTGTGTTTCTAGAACCTTCCCTAGTCTAATTGTTGCAAAAAATTGTCTCCAATATTAGTTTCAAGATCTCATTTGCAAGCTATCTCAATACTCTGAGAGATGTTATCTGTCCAAATGAGCAACTTGAACCATTTTACCTTCCTATCAATGTTTGGTCTAGACTTTACATACCTGTATGTCATTATTTCTTATTCTGGGGTTGGAAATCAAATCCAGGAATATTCTACCATGGACTTAAATCCTCACTCCTATATTATTTTGAAAGTGAAAGTGATACAGGACTTCGAAACAGGATAATAGGAAGTCAACAATGGCTACCATAGCATATCCTGTTATTGTCAAAATAGTTGTCCATCCCATCAGGCATAGTAAAATCAAATAAAACAAAACAGAATAAAACCAATCCAAAAAGAACATTGAATAAAACAAAACAATAAATCGGAACAAAACAAAACAGTGAGAATATTACCGGATAAAAACAAGACAGAAGGTAATCCCCCATATTTGCTATATTGCATACTGTTATCCTTCTAATAGATGCTCAAACTATCAGCCGTAGGCCTACAAAGTCAATCAAACAATAGAAGCATTAAGTTGTTTTTGTACCTCAGTTGCTATCAACTCAGCCTGTCCTCTGAATCAGCCAGTTGCTTGTGTGGAGGTGTTCAGCCCACACCCCAGTCAGCTCATGGCAAGAGAAAATTAGCTTGTCTCTCTTCATGGGCCCTGCATGGTTGGCCAAAGGAAGTATTGGAATATTGCTATTGCTCTGTATTGCTGGTGATCTTTTGTGGTTTAAACTCTACTTTGTTGGTGTTTATATTGTCACCAGACCCATTATATTTCTTAAGATTAGTGTATTTTTCATATTCTTATTTTAGCTTAAGTTTTTATATGTAAATTGGGTTTCTCATAGGCAGCCTGAACAACTTTTGTCTTTTATTTAGAATATTTACCACATGAATTATTGATTTGCTTATATCTAATTCTCTCACCTTGGTATCTTTTTTATTTGTCTTTGTATTTTCTTTTTTCTTTTCTTCACATGACTGGAGTACTTTCACTATTATACTTTGATTTTTAAGTCTTATTTCTTATTTTACTTTTGATAGTTGATCTTGGATTAAAGTATACATCCATAATTTATCACAGTGTACTTTGAATTAATATTGTACCAACCCACACACACAGTTAGGCCTCTGTACCCATAGGTTCTGTATCCCTAGATTCAACAAACCACAGGTTGATACTATTTTTTTGAAGGAAGGAAAGGTTTATTTCTTACAGTTCTTGGAGGTTTCAGTCTCTACTCAGTTGGCTCCAAGGCAGGGTGGCATGGCTGGCCACAGTTCATGGTGGCTGCAAACAGCAGGCTGAACCATCTAGAGAAAAACCTTCTTCCCACCATTACATCATATCCTGGATCCACCCCTGGGCAGGTGAAACACACCACCAATCCAAGTGCTAGACAATGAACCAATCACAAATGCATAATTTCATGAGGCTTTGGGGCCACTGACATAAACCGTGACACATACCAACGATGAGTTTTTATAAACCTTTAAACCAAAATACCCAAAGAGTCATTACACATGTATCTGGAGTTAAGAAATCAAAATTCTCCTTTGACAGCTCAAAATCAGTAATATCAGCATGTTTTAAGACTTAAGCCCCAAGTATTATTTTAATTTTTTTCAGTTTAGCTTGATATCTTGCTTTACTCCAAAATAGAACAGCAATGTTTGATGTACTCAAGTTATAACCAGCATGTACCAATTCTTTGATTCGACTTTTTAAAGTATTCATGCTTGAATCTAGAACTCGAGGATTTTCAATTATTTGTGATATACAAATTTTTTCTTCTGTGAGGTAATCTATTTTATCATCAAACTTTTTTCTGCCAAAAAATCACATCTGGATAGCTTAAGACAAACTTCTGTACCTCTTCTTCAGTACATCCAAAGGAAAACAGCTTCTCTTTGATATTTTTGTAGTTCTTTCTCACATAGTCATTGGAAAAGTCTAGGATTCCAGCTCCTAAACCACCTGTCAGAACAAACAATTTTTCCTTGTTCAAGGTGAAAGCTGATTGCAAAAACTCAATGTTAGCTTTCATTTGCTTGGTGCTCTGAATTAAGATGAAAGTGTTTTTGAAAATTATCTTTCTGACAAAATCTGTGGGGTCATTACAACCCAAAGACAAACCAACTTCATGCAAACATTCAACCATCTTCTTATTCAAATCAAGACTATTAGAGAAGGTACAAGGGGCACTGGTCAATAATCGACAAAGGCATTTACTGGTCAATCCGATTGAACAGAGGAAATTAATATTTTTCTCCAAATTTTCATTGTTCCTGGACCGAAAAAAAGATTTGGGAGAACATTCCAGAATATTTACAATTTCAAGGTCTGATGTGACAAACTTTTTCCACAGATCCCACTTTGAAAGACTTTCAGTAGTACGTGTTATGGCGTGTGGATATCTTGATATGATACTCGCAATCACTTCTTTGCTAGCTCCTTTGGATAAAAGAAACATCTGCAGGTCCTGCTCATTAGTAACTGTCCTGTTAAACACTCCAGGTTGTCGTTTCTTAGCCATGTCAATATCAACTCCCATAGTAAATAAGTTGTTCAGCAGGTCCTCATGCTCTGAAGGCTCACTGTCTCCATTATCACATTTCACATCAAAAGGCCTAAATGAAATGGATTTGAGGAGTTCTGTTGAATATTGGATCATCCAACATCTTGAACCCAAAAGAAAGTTACGTCACATATGCCAGAGACTTCTTGATGCCATAATGGTCAGGTAGCCCAGATCTTTCAGAATGCTTATTTCTCTTATTGAAAGAGGGCTTTGCCGCCCTCCAGAAAAGCTGAAAAATTGTTGTTTCTAAACAGCCCCTATGCTCTCAAAGATGCTTCTGCCTTCAGCCTACGGTGATACTATTTTTTCAAAATGCATCTGTATTGGTATAGAATTGTTCTTTAATTCCATAAACAATAAATTATAGCAACTATTTACATACCATATGCCCTGAGTAAAGCATTATAGGTAATCTTATAATGACTTGTAAGTCATTACTTAAAGTATACAGGAGGATGTGTGTAGGTTATATGTGAATACTATGCCATTTAACCCAAGGAACCTGAAAAACTCATATTTTGCTATCCTCAAAGGGGAATTTCCTGGATTCAATCCCCTGCAGATACCTATGGGTGACTATAATGTAAAAAATCATATAACACCATATTGCCTTTTATCTTGCTCCTTCTAGTTAAATTATTGCTTTATCATTTAATTCTATAATAAGTTGTAGACCCTGTGGTACATTACTATTCATTTTGCTTTTAAAAATCCATTGTCTTTTCAGCACATCAGAAAATAAAAACACAAGTCTACTTCGTTTACTCAGATACTTAATATTTTCATTCCTGACTGTATCTCTGAATTTTCAGCTAATATAAATTCTCTTATCCCACAGAATTTTCTTTTTTTATTGTAAAATATTGTTTTATTCATGGTTCCCACACAATGTTGCAAGGATTAAGATCTCATTCACATATAGTCATGAGTCACTTACTGACGAGGACATGCTCTGAGAAGTGCACCTGTATACCATTTTGGCACTGAGTGAACATCACAGAGTGTATTTTCACAGCCCTAGATGGTGTGGCTCACTATGAACCTATGCCATTTCTTTAATCAAAAAAGCTTTTACTGTGTATGCTTTTTTTATTTAAAGAGGAAAAAAACAAGGAAAATTATAGAAATATTGCAGAATTTCAAGAAAAAGAAGATAAACAGTAAGAAATCACTAGGTGATATATTACATATTGTTCTTTTAGAAATATTTTTTCAAGTTACAAAATTAAAGCACACAAAGTGGACATTCAAGCAGTGAGAGTGCAAAAAGATCTGTTCAACAATCCAACAAGAACCTAGAAATATGGTTATCAATCCTACACACCTAAACATACATGCAGCTATATCTTTTATAGCGCTTCCTATTTCTTCTTTTTTTACAGTAGCAATTATACATTTTTAAAATTCTATTTAAAGAGAAGAAAAAAAGCAAAACAGAAAAAAGGGTAGCAACAATACAGAATTCTAAAAGAAAGAAAGAAAAAGAAAAAAAAAATAGGAAAACGAGAAAAATCCCCGCTAAGAAATGAATAGTTTATAAATTACATGCTGGCATCCTGGATGTAGTTGTTCAAGTTACAAAGTTAAAGGGTACAGAGTAAACAGAATTTTCTTTTTTCATAAAGTAAATCTGCCAGAGATGAATCACAATTTATTCTCATTATCTGCAATAGTTATATCTTATAAAGTCACCTCATGGACACAGAGTTAAAGAATCTTGCACCAGTGCTCCTAGAGGGAATACAGAATTAACAGTATTCACCAACTGATTAATGTGTAACTTTTTGTGTGTGCTTCTATTTAAAGACATGGTACTTCCTATATATTTTTAATTCATTAACATGGAATTCACAGTCAATAGTACCACAACTCATACCTAAACAAAGCCTAGCTAACATGTTTCCTTTCTCTGTAAAGCATATCACAGCCTTCTTGTATTTAGGAAAGCTAGAATCACTGCAGCACTATGTTTGGGGGCCCTTTTAAGCAGTAAAATGAAGAAGAAAAATGTGGGAAATGTGGCATTAAATAGACCTGGGAAGTCCTGATGGATTCTACAAGAAATTCAGAGAAGATTTGATGCCAATACTCCTTAAACTCTTCAATGAAATTGAAAGGGAAGCAATCCTCTCTAAATCATTCCTGGAGGCAAGTATTACTCTGATGTCAAAACAAGAGAAAGACCCAACCAAAAAGGAGAACTGTAGGCCAGTCTCACTAATGACATTGATGAAAAGATTCTCAATAAAATACTGGCAAATAAAATGCAGCAAATCATCAAGAAGATAATACAGCAAGACCAAGTGAGATTAATTCCAGGAAGGCAGGGATGGTATAACATATACAAATAAATAAACGTAATACACCACATCAACAGAGCCAAAAACAAAAAACACATGGTCATCTCAATAGATGCAGAAAAAACTTGATAAAGTCCAGCACCGGTACATGATAAAAATCCTTCAGAAACTCGGAATACACGGTGTCTACCTCAATTTTATAAAGGCCATCTATGACAAAACAACAGCCAACATTATACTAAATGGACAAAAACTGAAAGCTTTTGCTTTAAAAGCAGGAAAAGACAAGGATGTCCACTATCACCACTCCTTTTCAACATAGTTCTGGAAACACTAGACAGGGCAATCAGAGAAGAGAGAGAAATAAAAGGAATAAAGATAGGAAAGGAAGAAGTTAAATTATCACTATTTGCAGAAGACATGATACTCTAGATAGAAGACCCAAAAAACTCCATTAAAAGATTGCTAGAGGTAATAAATAAACTCAGCAGTGTAGCTGGATACAAAGTCAATATTCAAATATCAATAGCAATCCTGTACACAAACAAAAAAGTCACCTAGAGAAAAATTACAGAAATATCACCTTTCACAATAGCATCTAAAAAAATGAAATACTTAGGAATCAACCTAAGAATGTAAAAACACCTATATGCTGAAAATTTTGCTACGCTAAAAAAGGAGATTGAAGGGGATATTAGAAACTGGAAGGGAATTCCTTGCTCTTGGCTAGGAAGAACCAACATTTTGAAAATGGCAATACTCCCCAAACTTTCATACAGATTTAATGCAATCCCAATCAAAATACCATTAACATACCTCACAGATTTAGAGAAAACACTACTAAAATTCATTTGGAAGCATAAGAAACCTAGAATAGCAAAGGCAATTCTGGGAAACAAAGGCAAAGCAGGAGGCATCTCAATTCCTGACTTGAAACTATACTACAAA
Source organism: Hydrochoerus hydrochaeris (assembly GCA_004027455.1). NCBI lineage: Eukaryota > Metazoa > Chordata > Mammalia > Rodentia > Hydrochaeridae > Hydrochoerus > Hydrochoerus hydrochaeris. Next base: position 141,438 of record PVLA01004428.1, read on the forward strand.
GCCACAGTGATAAAATCAGCTTGGTACTGGCAAAGAAATAGACCTGAGGATCAATGGAACAGATTAGAAGATGCAAGCACAACTACAAAGACACTCAGCCACCTGATATTTGGCAAAGGGACTAAATATGTCCACTGGAAGAGGGACAGTCTCTTTAATAAATGGTGCTAGAAAAACTGGCTCTCCACTTGCCAAAGAATGAAACTAGGTCCATGCCTATCACCATATGCTAAACTACAGTCAAAATGGATCAAGGATCTAAATATTAAAACACAAGCACTAAATCTACTGGAAGAAACGGTAGGTAGAAGTCTTGCAGACATAGGGATAGGCAGAGAATTCATGAACCAAACGCAAACTGCCCAGGAAACACTTGAAACTCCTCAGACAAAGGACTTGTGTCCAGAATATATAAAGAATAGAAAAACATCAAGCCCCCCAAATTCAAAGACCCTCTCCAAAAATGGGCATCTGAGAGGAACACAAAGTTCTCAGAGAAAGATATACGAATTGCAAATAAATACATGAAGAAATGTTCACCATCACTGGTCATTCGAGAAGTGCAAATTAAAACAGCATTGAGATTTCACCTTACTCCGGAAAGAATAGCTGCCATCAAGAAATCAACTAATAACAAATGTTGACGAGGCTGCGGGGAAAAAGGAACACTGCTCCACTGTTGGTGGGAATGTAGACTGGTGCAAACACTATGGAAATCCATATGGAGAATTCTCAGAAGACTAGGATTGGAAGCCCCATTCAACTCAGCTGTTCTCCTCCTGGGTATTTTCCAGAAGAACTTACAAATTCATATCACAGTGATTATATGTGCACCCATGTTCATAGCAGCACAATTTGTAATAGTTAAATCTTGGAAACAATCAAAATACCCATCAACCACTTGATGAAAAAGATGTGGTATTTTTATACAATGGAATATTACTCAGCTATAAAAATGATGTTCTTGAGGCCTTCATAGGTAAATGGAGACAACTTGAGACTATCCTCATTAGTGAAATAAATAAGAATCATATTTGTAAATATCACATTGTCTCTCAAGTGTAAAAAGTAATAAGAACTGTAGGAGTAATGAAATCCAAAATGTGTGATTGCTATTGTGAAAAAGAGAGGAAAAGAAAGTGCTCTAAAGGATATAACTGCATGCATGTTTAAGTGTATAGCAGTGACAACCATTTTACTAAGTTTTTGTTAGTAAAATTGTTGCACAGAATTGTTTGCAGTCTCGCTGTTTGAATGTCCACTTTGTATGCTTTAATTTTGTAACTTGAACAACTATTTCTAAGATGACAATATGTAATTTATCAACTAATGATTTCTTACTGTTTATTTTTTTGGAAATTCTGTATTATTTCTACCCTTTTCTGTTTTTCTTTTTTTTCTCTTTAAATAATTTTTTTAAAAAATAGACCCTGAATGATACCTGTTTACAGTATGAACATTGCAATAAGACCCCACTTCTCCAAGTTGTTTGGCCTCAGCTAGAAATGTGCATTTCTGAGATTCCAGTTTTGCCAATCCTGGAATGATGGCAAAAGCACCATGGGAATTGATTTTGGATTACAGATAAATTGTAGTGAGTAAGTTAATTTGCAACTATGGAATCTGTCAATAATGGGAATTGACTATATTTTATCTTCCTAGAATTGTCTTCCTTTAAAGAGTGTTAAACTTTTTGGGGAGTTGTTGAAATTTTTCTGGTAGGCTGTCACTTGTCAAAATGCCTGAAAACAATTACACATGATAAGTAAGTACTATATCACTGGGCTACCTTTACCACTGAGCTATGTCTCTCACCATTGACTGTTTTTAATCTACAGAGTCCTTCACTGTTTTTTTTCATTTCAATTTATGAATGAAGAAACTAGTTTCAGTTTTGCCTGTACAGTTTCCCACTTTTCTGTGAATTGTGTTATTGTACCCCTGTAGCTTCTTTCAAGTAAAGTGGTAATTATATCTGAGGGTTTGTTTGTATTTGGGTTCGATTTTTGACAATACAATTTCATACAAGGCACTGTGTGTTTTCATAAAGAGCACCTAATATCTGTTTGTCTCTTGTGATGTTACCAGTGACTGATGATCATAGCCTACATTTGTTATTTCATTAGAGATTTGTTAGATGGAAATATTGTATCATTCCTTCATCATTCATTAACTGGAATTTTTCCTTTAAAAAGAAACTTCCTATTAAGGAACTTTTAGTTATCCTCAGGTATAATTTCTACCAAAAATATGTAGTGACAATTTTCCTGGTGTGGATCTCCCTATGCACCTCAGGAATGGACTCTCAGTGTTTAAAATCACACCTCCAGCTTTTCTTTCCAAAGCAGATCTTCTATGATAGTATGTTTGAGTCCATACTTAGGCACAGGGAAATAACAGAGAAAAGTATAAAAATATATAAAATACCCACCCAGGAGATTCAATGTGCATTTATATAGAATTTCAGAGGGAAAAGAGAGAGGAGAAGAAGTAATAAAATCAGAAGTAATTTTCTCAAAAGAAAAAAGATTTCGATTTGCAAGAGTGGTAAACAGGATGAAGAAAAAAACTTAAATGTATACTTGTGAAATTGTTAAATTTCAAGAATGAAAGACTTTCAAGCTTCTAGAGACAGAAGAATACATTTATCTACAGAGAAGTGAAAAATTCCCATTAGCAGCACTTAGTAGGCAGCAAAACAAAAACACTAGAATACTTGCAAAGTTTGAGGGAAAACTATTTTAAACTTAGATTTCTATATTAGTAAAATTTAAGAAAAAAATAAGATATTCATAGGCATGAAAGAACTCAGGAATTTTACCTTTCAGCTATCATCTCTGGAAAAAAATTATTTGTGGATGTACTCTAACAATCATAAAAACAGATCCAAAAAGAGGACTACATGGGATGTGGGACTTATAGGAATTAACCCAGAAATGTTGTGGGAAAAAATCCTAAAATGACAGTAATTCTTAGAAAGAGACAGAATGTGTCAAGACATTTAACAAGTGGTCTATGCAAATGGCTCACAGACATTAGTAATGTGGTGACAAAGGCACATATATTTTCTGCAAAAAAGATAGGTAGAAATGATAAGAGAGGCAGACTTCCTCAAAAAGTCATGGTTCACATGCAAAATGATTTAAGACATGACATGAGTATTTGGGGATATACCTAGCATGCCTGAAACCCTGGGTTCAGTCTAAAAATAAATAAATAAATACAATAAATACAGTAAAATAAAATATAACATAAATAAGCAATCAGTGGAATGTAAGAACAGAAAAACGAATTGAGCTGGAAAGTTGTACTATTCCCTTTCAAGTGAACCAGATATAGGGAGATATAAGATTACATCTTCTCCAGTGATCAAATGACACATTCACTGTACTGAATAACATTTACAAATTGTGATATATATTGACTTTTACAATCAACCTATAGTCAAAGCACCAAAGATAAATATACAGAATGAAATGCAAATATAATATAAAAGGTATTTAAACTTTAACGATGTAAAATTGATCAAATAACTGGCAGACACTGGAAGTCAATTCCTTGTTTGACACAGTAGAGCCCCAATAGATAAGCATAGATGTAAATTTAAGTATACAGCATTACGCAGAGAATTAGAAATAGAGAAGACACTAACAAAGAAGAGAAACAGAACTATCTCCTTTTCCAACATAATGAGAAGTCAATACTCTTTGAAGAAAATGAATCAAGATTTTAAAGTAAAAGCATCTTATGAAGAATTACAGAAGTAACCAAAAGAATGACAACAATCAAAAAACCCAGAAAAGGTCAAAAGAGGCTCAAGAATATCAAATAATAGCCTGATTAGTAGAACTGGAGTTAAGAACAGTAAAATTCCTTGTATTTTTAATTTTATTGCCTTCAGCAGTAATCAAAATAATATTGATCTTCAACTTGACTGAGTTGAAAAACGCCTAGGAAATTAGTCAAACACACTTCCGAGTATGACTGTGAGAGTGTTTCCAGGGATGACTGGCCTGCAGGACAGAAAACTGAGGAGGGACACCTGCCAGAATGTGGGCAGTACCACTACAAGTTCTAGCAAAACAGCAGTATTCCCATTCTCTCTCTCTCTCTCTCTCTCTCTCTCTCTCTCTCTCTCTCTCTCTCTCTCTCTCTCTCCCTCCCTCCCTCCCTTCCTCCCTCTCTTTCTTCTCTCTCTCTCTCTCTCCCCCTCTCTCTTCCTCCTCCCCTGTCCTCCTCTGTCCCTACTTTTTGCCAGGAATCTTTTGCCTTTTCCTAGACCTGAAAGCAATGGTCTGGCTTACCATTGACTGAAACCTCTAAAACTGAGAGCCAAGATAAGCCTTTTCTTCCTTGAGTTGTTATTCTCAGGTATTTTGCTACAGCAACAGAAAGTTGGCTAGCACACCTGTTATATGGCTGTTCCAGGCAGTCATTCATTCCTTTAACAAAAACTTAGAAAGCATCTACTATTGCATCAGACATAATTAGGGATAGAAAAGGCAGGGAATTTTACACATTTTATTTCACATTTTATCGGAGAAAGGTAGATTTTAAAAAAGAAGTAAACCTCTTCTAAAAAGGTGCAATGACAATTATAAAACAAGATAAAATGAATGATAGGAACTTGAATGATTTGGAAGGCCTGTAAAGAAGTAAAATTTGAGCTGAAACACTTTTCATACAACAAAAGATGCAGAATATTGATCCCTTTCTTCTCAGGAGGCTCCATGGCCTTTATGCAACTCTGTATAATTCTTTACCAGCGGCAGCTCAACAAAGTAAGGAATTTGGGAGAGGAAGCTTTGTCAAATCACAAAATGTCTTGCCACAGCCTTGGCTCAGGGCAATGAGTGGCTCCCAACCTGACATTTACCAAAGGGGCTTTGCAAGATATGGTTTCCAGAATAAGGAAGACCTACTTCTAAGAGATTTGTTGGGAAACTTTCAAATGGCACTTTCTTTCCATAATATATCTCTAATCTGTGTCCACCAACACTGAGATCAACTCAAGTGGGCTTTCAGAGGACACCAAAAGGAAGCATTCTGTATAAGCACAGCTGTCTGTTTATCCCTGAAAACAAAGCCCACATGAATGTAGGTCCTAAGTCTGCTATGATGCTACTGTAGCTGATTACCAATGCTTTTTTGAAACACACAACACAAGCACTTTAATTTCTGGAGATCTGTGATCTCCTCAACATCCTGCACTGTACAGAGGCGTGTTTTGGAATATGACAGGGCAGGGGACTAAAGAAGCTCAGTAGAGCTATTACACTGATCCCCAATCACCAAGTGTGCCTAGAAGACATTCCTTACATTTCTTACATTCCCCACCAACTCTCCCCATGTGGTCTTAGCATACTAATTATTGAAGTCAACACTTTCCTGTGAATGCCCATTTTCTGCTCTGCTTTCCTTACCTCATTCCACAGACACATAGTTGCAACACCTCCACAGGGAACCTGACCCTGTCACATCTGACTGAGGATCCCAATTTGTGTCACAGTTCTGGAGAGTACAGTTCCAATCTGCCATGTCCAAATTCACATGTCCCTGGCCCATGACAAGCTAACAGAACAAAATCCACATAAAACATGTAAACTGGATTTTGGAGGAGATTTTGGTTGTTATCTGTCTTCCACTAATAACATGACTGGAACACACACACCTAAATGCCTACTACACTCTGTATTCATCTTCTACAGCACCTCTTTTCTCAGGAATTGCAGCTTTATCCTTCGTACCAACCAGATGAATCATATACCTCTTCTTTTGGAAACTAATGCCAAGTATCTACCATGTGCCTGCCAGTCATGATACCAAATGTGAGGGCCATGGCTGCCCACAGGCCACAAGATGCCTTTGTATAAATTTGAAAAGCATTCCTGCTCCAGATGAACACTTCTGCACCAGGGTACATGACTTGGGAATTATAGTGAAGACTGGCTTTTAGTCTGGTTATGGTTTAAATTTGAAGTATCCTCTGAAGGATCATGTATTGGTGGGCCAGGTCAACCCCACCCTGTGAGCCAGTGGCGGCTATGCATCCTGGGAAGAGAACCAAGAAGAAACCAACCCTTTCCTGTGAGCCAGAAGCAGTCATGGGCCAGGCCAACACCTTCCAGTGAGCCAGAAGTATCCATGAATCCCAGGAAGAGAACGCAGAAGAAGCCATCCCCTTCCTGTGAGCCAGTGGTGGTTGTAGGCTAGGCCAACTCCTTCCTGTTAGCCAGCTGGTACATGAGCTGGGAGACAAGAAGTGACAAGCTCCTCTTGCCTCCACCCCATAAGCAACAGGCTGGTTCAGAGAAACACAGGCTGAGATGATAGCCACTGAATTAAAAAAAAATTAATGCCTGTATTGTTTGATTGACTTTGCAGGCCAAAAGCTAGAAGTCTGAGCATCTATTTAGAGGATAACAATAACAATATAGCAACTATAGGGGATCTCCTTTTGAAGATGGTAACCCCTGTTACTTCTTTATTATCTTGTATTGAAGTCCTGTGTCATTTTCATTGGTTTGTTTTGATTGGTTTTATTCTGTTTTGTTTTGCTTGATTTTGTCTGATGGTATGGGCAGCTAATTTGAAGATAACAAGAGGCACTATGGTAGCCATTGTTGATTTCTTATTACCTTGTTTTGAAGTCCTGTATCACTTTCACTGTTTTGTTTTGGTTGGCTTTATTCTGTTTCATTTTGTTTGGTTTTATTCTCTTTAAAATAAAATTTTAAAAAAAAAGATCATGTGTTGAACACTTGGTCCCCAGTCTTTGGTGCTATAGGCCGGTGATAGGACATTTAGGAGGTGGGGCCTATTGAGAGGAAGTTAGATCACTGCACACATGCCCTTAAGAAGATATATGGGTTCTACCCCTTCTTGTTTCTTTTTTTTCTGTAGTTTTTATGACCTACTTCACCATGTGTTCCCACCGTGATGTGCTGCCACAGGTCCAAAGCAACAGCACCAAGAGATTGTGAACTGAAATTTCTGAAACCATGAGTCAAAAATAAAAATTTTTATAAGTTGATTTTATTAGATATTTTGTTACTGTGATGGAAAGCTCATTAATATAATCCTCAACAACCCTATCATCCAGATTCCCTTGTTTGTTGAACAACTGTACCCAGATGGCCCATAGGGATTCAACAATAAAAAATAATCTTGTTGGGTATGGTGGAACATGCCCATAATCTCAACATTTAAGAGGCTGAAGCAGGAGGATTGCCTTGTTTGGGGTCATTCTGAACTATAGAATGAGTCCAGACCAGCCTAGACTACAGATGAGACCCTGCCTCAAAAAAAAAAAAAAAAGAACACTTTTGCCACTGATTGAAAGCATTCTAGTTTCCCCCAGTAAGATTCATATGATGTCTATGTTTACCCAAGATCTTATCTAGTTCTCTACCTATAGTATCTTCTCTACCTGTCCCTGATAAATATATAGGGACCACTCCTTGTGCCCAGTCACGAGCCTTGAGATTGTAAAGCCTATCACTTTCATCTCCAGCTCTCCCCTTTTCACACATATGTCTTTCACAATTTTTTACTTGACTCATCTGGTCTCAATCCCACCAGAACCCCAGCCTGCGCCTACATCCTTCGGGTCCAATATTGCCAAACGAGAAACTCAAAAACAATAAAGGAGATTTTGGAGCATGGCACTACTTCCAACACTTATCCTACCCAACCTCCTTTATGAGGCAGAAACGTAAAGGCAGAAGGAGAAGGTTCAACCATGTTTTTTTGTAGGTTGCTCAGATCATCCCTAAAGAGAAGTTCAACATCTGTTTAGAATGGCCTTATGCTCCCTCTGCCTTGGACAAAGTCTTTTCTTTACATTTCATCCCTGGATCTAACCAGCTGAAGCAAAACTCAGAGAAGACCACCTTCACTTTGATTAAATGGAACCCACTATATCCCAGTCTAAACACTGGTCTTTCCATTTTTCACGAGAATTCAAGGCTTTCTATAAAGAACACTAGCAGGTGGGTAATTAATGAATGTAAGAGTAAAGATTCAATGAAGCAGTCTCTCCCAAAGAAAGGGCAGGTTTGCCCCACATAAATTTCAGATCCTCTGCTTACAGGCACAGAGAACAAAACTAAAATGAACCCAAACCAAATAATAAAAACCCCAGAGGCCTTTCATCTTCTCTGCATCTAGACAGTTGCAGAAGTCTGTCCATCAGGAGACGATCCATGGGGTTTGCTTGTCCTAGCAAAGCATAAATATTTACATTGCCTCTCTTCTGCTGACAGAACAGTGATAGGAAGGGGCCTCATCTGGCAATTTAAAGTGATACCCTGCAGTCCCTCTAAGACCAGTTCCTTGTGTAAGTATGTAGCTGCTCTGAGAGGGGCCTTAATGTACTGGGAGTTTGGACTCCTAAGTCAAACTGTCTAGGTTCAAATCTAACTCCACCACACATAATTCTAACTGCAAAACAAAAGCGAAAACAAACAATAAAACCTATGGTGTCACAGAAAGTCCATAGGCTCTGAACATTAATGGGAAAACCCTGTTTGAATCTTTGCTTGTGTACTCACCAACTTTGTGACATTCAGCAAGGTCCTATGTCTCATTTTCCTCATCTTTGAGATTAAAGTTATAATTTTCCTCTCAATGCTCTTATGAGTTTTAAAGAAAATTATTCATGGCCTTACCTATAGCAAGTGTTCACTAAATCTTAGCCATTATTAATATCCCATTATGAGCCTATTTCTCATCGCTGAAAATGAGAAGGTAACTAAAGGGGTACTGTTCTGCACAGAACAGGAGACATCTTCACATCTGAGCTGAGGAGGTTGGAAATGGGTTTCTTTCTTTCCACATGATGATTAGACTGTACTATCTCTGAGCCAGGTGATAAGCCCGTGGTTCTCTCCCTCTCTCTCTCTCTCTCTCTCTCTCTCTCTCTCTCTCTCTCTCTCTCCCCCATGTATACTCTACTGGCTGGAGGGGTGATGGCTTAGCTATTAGCTGTTGCACTCCTCCCCTTCACTTCCCTTTGTTTGCTCCCCCTTGCTATGCCCCACCAGTGGACTGGGACAACTTGCTTCAGTGTCCTCCCTGGATATCTAGCCACCACTTTTCTCCACTCCACTCCAACACAAGTGTAGCTCCACTATCAGTGCAGCACCCCTGCCAGGCTCCTGCCACCTCAGTACTGTTGGCTCTCTGAAGAAGGCCAAAGACTGGTGTGGCTAAGATCAGGGAGGGAGGGGTCTGGGCCCATTTATTAACATCGTCACTCCCCATAGATGGCTTTTCAGAAAACTTCCTGGTTTCAGCCCTGCCTCTCACTGCATGGTAGCCATGAAAGCTGTACTTGTCCTGCTGTCCTGCACCAATCATGGGCCTATGCTTGAACCAATCACAGGCCTGCAGCTATTATATCAGCAGTGCTCCTCACACATTTCTCTGCTTAGTGTAAGAGGGCTCCCTCCCATGTACTGGCACACTGTGCTGCAGTACAGAATCCATTTATTGTAGTCAGGGATTTCAAAGAAAACAGTTATATATAGGACACATAATTTATAGAAATATTTTATAATGGTCACCTAAAGAGTTAAATACAAAAGAAAGAGTGCAGGAAATCTGTCCACACACTCAGACCCAAAGAATTCAGCTGAGGGCCTGGATCCCATGGCAACATCCTGCATGAGTCCATCTAAAGACCTAGAGCCCAATAAAATGCTCCCCATGAGTCCAGCTGGAGCCCTACAGCCCAAATGACTCATGCAAGTCTGTTTCATGGATCTGCACTGGGAAGGCCCAAAGGCCAGTGGTGGAAGCTAGAAACTCTGTGCCAGCAGTACGAAGGATCTGTGCCAGCAGGCTTAGGGATCTGCACTGGAGCCAAGAAGTTATGCTCAAAATAAGGACCAGGGCTCCCCCCAAAAATACTACAGCCATCCTCAGCAACAATGAGGTCTTGAGCTCCTCAATGATGAGAACATCTGAGTTCATATCAGGAAGCCAGGAATCCTGGAGATTGAATAGTACATGTCTTCCCTTCTGGAGCCAGGAAGCAATAAAGACCAGAGCTCCCTCAAAGTGACCCACAAGCTTTTTCTGAGACAACAAGCTCCCTAGCTCCTCTGACAATGAGAAAAGCCAAGTTCATATCAGGAAAGAAGCTCAACAAGGTCCTCTGGGAGAACCAATGGCAGAGAACCAACAACACCATGGAGAAACAACACACTACTTCTTTTCCAGTTCTCCTTTTTATCTTGGCAACAATTCCCAGGTGGGCCATCCACACTCAGAACCACACTGATTCTGTTCAGCTGGTATTACAAGTTGCCCGACAGTTATCAATCCACCACACCATTAAAGACTCACTTTGGTGTTCCTGCAAATCTGCTCGTGACTTATTTCTCAGGTAGAGTGGGCTCCAGAAGTCCTTGGGGTTCTCCTCCTGAGACATGTGGACAGAGAAGTCATTTCAAAAGAAAGAGTGGTAAACACTAAGGCTTGTTAGCACTGAAGAGTTCCAAAAACCAGCAGCAATGATGATCAAGAAATCACGAAAGAGAAAAAGAAGAACAGTGGGATGACATTAGAACCTCTGTGTATGTTGGGGTGTGACTTTACATCCCTCTGCCTCAGTTTCCATATCTGAAAACTGGGTATAATTATAGTATTTAGTATATAGGATTGTTATGAGAACTAAATGAGGCAGCACTTGTAAAACATTTTAAAGTATGACTGACACATTTTAAGCCTAAGTGTTTATTACATAAAAATAAAGTTAGGAAGAAAGGAATGTGGAATGACTGATTAATAACATTGAAAACACAGAGCTGAGCAGTAAAAATTGTTCCCCTGTCAGGAAAGTGACACACTCTATTTACACCATACAAGGGTTCTGGCCACTGGAATGCATCCTCCAGCACAGAGCAGGGCTAGGCACCCCACTGCTTCCCGAGCTAAACTCATTTCCCCCTGTGGTCTAATGCAGAGTTGCTCTCTGTCTGGCCAGAATACACAGTAAGAAGGTGATTCCAAGCCCAAGTGAGGGAGACGTCATTCTTGAGAAACCTTGCCCATCTGCACAGGGATACCTAGGCAAGTGTATCTACTGAGGCACTTCTTATCAGAGTGAAAAACAGAAGCCAGGCTACATGGCAACCAACAGGGTCTGCTGCGCTGACTGAAAAGGTTCAACCAAACAGTGAAAGAAAGGCGGTCCATCTATATACTCATCTATACATGCTAATATCTAGCCACAGTATACTATTCAATGAAATAAATTAGGTGTGAATAGCATGAATAGTATGATCTCGTCTGTGTCTGTATGTGTGAAATCCATATACAGACATGCACCAACCCCATGTGCTTCTACATAAAGCAAAAACTTGTAGAAAGGTAAAAATGATAACAGCAGTTACCTCTGGAAAATGGAGCTGTGAATGAGGGTAAAGGGTAAAAAGTTTTTACTTATTCCATTTTGGAGGTGTATTTCTATTTTGGTTCATTTCCACACTAAACAAAGAGCTTTATTCTGATTATGTAATACATATTCTTATTGTTTTTTATATTTTAAATCCATTTTGAAATAATCTCAGACTTACAAAATATTTCAAAAGCTGCCAAAGACTCCTAAAAACCTGCCCCCAATCCCTTGGCTTCCCCAAATGTTAACATAAAACCATATACAATGGTCAAACCCAGGAAGTTGATACTGATGTGATACCACTGACTAATCTACAAATGACAAAAAAGTTTTCAGTTGCGCCCTTTCTGATCTTTTTCTGATCCAAGATTCAATCCAAGATTCCACATTGTTTTTAGCTGCCACTTTTTATTCAGTTGCCTCAAACAGGAGACCCCTGGTTCTGTCTTTGTTTCCCATGAACCTGAAATTCTGAAAAGTCATAGGCGTTCTCCAGAAGGTTCCTCTATTTGGGTTTGTCCAATGTTTTCACAGGATTACATCCAGGTTATGCATTTGAAGGAAGACACCTGCAGAACTGATGCCCGATCCTCTTCATTGCATCATCAGGAAGGATACAAAGTAGATACACCTCTTCACTGTTTCTGTGAACAGCTACCGTGTGGGAAATGGTGTCCACTGGGTTGCTTCCATGTTGTAAAGCTGCTTCTTTTCCTTTGTAAGTAATATTTTTGGGGTGATAACATGAGATGATTTAAACGTCCTATTTCTCATCTTTGCCCACTAATTCTTTGATGATTCATGCCTACCATAGTTGTTTCAGTGACATTTACCAAATGATGACTTTCTATTTCTATCATTCTCTCTACAGTTAATAACTGGCATCCTACTGTGAAGAAGTACCTTCCTTTCTCCTTATGTATGAATCCAACACTTAAACTATGAACTTGCCAAAAGAATGTATTGTCATTATTTTTAAGTTTTGCTGTTTTGGTGGGGAGAAATTATATCCTGATCTTTTAATTTGCATTTCTTTAGCTATACATGAGGTTAGAATGCTAAAACTCCACCTGATAGATCATTGTTCATGGATTTCTCTGTTTTTCTATTGGGTTTTTTAAATTCCATCCATCAGTTTCGAAGAGTTCTTTGTATAGTCACAGTTCTACCCTTTTATCTGTAATGCATAGTATATATATTTGTTTTTGTTGTCAGGGTATTTTGTTTTGTTTTATTTTGTTTGCTTTTTTTATGGTACTGGGGATTGGATATATGGCCTGTAAACTAAGCTACATCCACAACCCCCCCCTTTTTTTTTTAAATTGTGAGATAGGATCTCACTATGTCACTAAATTACCCAGGCTGGGCTCAATCTTGCAATCTCCCTGCCTCAGCCTCCCAGAGTGCTGCAATTATAAACATGGACCACCACACCCAGCTATCAACTGTTTGTTTTTTTAAACTTTGATTATAATGGGGCTTTTGCCATGCAATTTTTTATGTGGCTAAATTTATCGTGTTTTTTCTTTAATTGACTCTTGCTTTTGAATCATGGTTTATAAGGCTTTCTCAGCCTGGGCACATTGGTGCATGCCTGTAATCCAACCAGCTAGGAGGGTGAGGCAAAACGATCATGAGGAGTTTCAGGCCAGCCTGAGCTACATACTGAGTTCAAGGCCAGCCTGTATTACATAGCAAGACCTTGTTTCAAAAAAAAGTTCCTTCTCTACACCAAAGTTAAAGGAAAATTTATTAATTTGTTCATATTTCTGTTGTACCCCAAAAGGCTGCACCCCAAAATAAAGTTAAAATTGTAAAAAGGCAAAAAGAATAAAAAGGCCAAGACATCTTGGAGGGAAAAGAAGAGAGCACATATTTATTTAGGCTGGTATCCAGCAACACAGAGTGAGGGTGGAACTTACACTGCTGTGCGACTAGGCTAAGATTTGGGGGTGGTTTATAAAGGGAAAAAAAACTGCAAAGATGTGGAGGGCGCCACACCTGTACATTCTGAGGAAACAGGACATCCTGTTTATTTTTAAAGGTCAAAGGCTGTGGCACATACAGAACAGAATGGCAGCGCTTGAGTTAGAGTACAACATTCCCCATTGATTTTTGTCAGTGAGCCAAATCATTGGCTCATAGTTGAATCCACAGGTATAGCTCATAACCCTGGGTCGCTAAGATCATCAGCTTGACAGCTTGTATTTGGCCTTTTACATAAGATACCAGTTTATTTATGATACAGGGAGTGATAGTTACACTGACTAAAAGCATTATTAGGGGTCCTATGGTTGCTGATATGAGGGTGGACAACTAAGGGGAGAATGAGAACCAACGTCCAAACCAATTTTGTTCTGTCAGTTGAGCTTGTTCCCTTTCCTGTAGGTGCTTTTTAAGGGCAGCCACATTTTGTCTAATAACTCCAGAGTGGTTTGTATATAAGCAACAGGTTTCTCCTAAGGCCAAACAAAGACCTCCCTCTTTTAGAAAAAGAAGGTCCAAACCTCAGCGGTTTTGTCAAACCATTTCAGCTAAGGAGTTTAGAGAATCTTTTAATTTAGATACAGAGTTGCCAAGGCTAGCTAGGTCTCTGTTAATGAGTGTAGTGAGGTGTCTATAGTTTTGGTCTCCTATTATGAAACTAGATATACTTAATCCTATTGATCCAGCCATCTCAATTCCAAGTAACACATTTCCAAGCATAACAGAAGAATTCCTTCTCAGGTGAGTAAGAACAATACTGAGAGTATAATCTCATTTTAATGGAAACATTTTGCAGTAAAGGTTCACCAGTCTTATGAATAAATCGCCAAAACTTATCTAATACTGTCAAATTCCGAACAGATTTGTTTCTTTTCAAACCTGTTACTGGTAGGTACTATAAACCAAGGCAAATAAAATTTACATCTTTTCAATCTTTTTACAACTTACTACACACCTTTAAATTGAGCTTTTCTATCTTCTTTTACATTTTGGCACAGTCAGACATTTTACTTGAAGACAAAACCACTTTCTCTGTCCCTCTTTTTTTTTTGCTTATTACCAGTCAATTTCCTTCCTCTTGCTTTTCAGACAACATTTAAACTTTCAATAAAATCCTTGAAATGATTTTCTCTCAGTGGTCTAAAATATTGAATGATTCCATGTGTTTTCACCACCTTAAAATGCTACACTTCACTGTAAATTTGAAATATTTCAAATATATTTTATGCAAATTTTAGGTGACAATATAGAAATTTTAAATTTTGCATGCACAGCTTAACAAAGAATGCTGGTAGAATTTCAGTATTTGGAAAATTCTAAATTTTAGCATATACTGTAAATATCACAATTGATTGTACTGAAAAGCCATGATGAATCTATAATCAGAAAAACTCATTAATTTCATACATATTTTATCTGATTAAAATATAAGGCTTGCATGTTTTAAATAATCTAAGAACATATCTTTTAAAAGGCCACAATTTAACTGTAATCTGAATACCTTTAGCTGCCATTAAAAATAAAATAAAATAAAATTTAAAAAGAAAGGAAAAACAACCCCAGAGCTTCGGAAGCCAGACTGCAATCGAAGTCCCTTGAAGAGGTCTCATGTACTGGGTGCTGTTGTCTGAATAAGCGTCGAGTTGAAGTCAGGATAGGCTGAATTGCCTGGAGGGACTTAATAAGGTCCTGGTTAGCAAGATCAGCAAGCTTTTTCTTGGCTATCTTAGGGATGAGGGATGGAGGTCTCCCATATAGTGTTTCAAAAGGGGAAATTCCAGCAACATAGGGAGTACAACGCGTGTGCAAGAGGGCAAAAGGAAGGAGACTCACCCAGTTTTTGCCAGTTTTTAGGGCCATTTTAGTTATCACCATTTTTAAAGTCCTATTTATCCTTTTTACTTGTCTTGAGCTCTGAGGCCGGTACACACAATGAAGTTTCCAATCAATCTGTAAAGCCTGAGTTAATTTTGGGGTCACTTGTGCTATGAAAGCCAGGCCATTATCAGACCCCATAGATAAAGGCAAGCCGAATTGGGGTATAATCTCATATAAGAGTTTTTTACTACTATGAGAGCTGACTCTGACTTGGTAGGGTATGCTTCTACCCAGCCAGTGAAAGTGTCTACCATTACCAACAAATATTTATGTCCTTGTAGCCCTGGCTTTCCCATTTCAGTAAAGTCTATTTCCCAATGTTCTCCTGGTATGGTTCCTCGAAACCGCTTTGTCTCAATCGGCATTTGTTGCTTTGGATTTACAAGTTGACATTGTGGGCATCTGAGGCTTGCAGATTGGGCAAGCTTGGACAATTGAGGAATAAAATATCATTCTGAAAGAGATCAGCCAGTTTTGATCCTCCCAAATGAGTTGACCTATGAGCCTGCTAAATAAGTTCCCTCCCGAGTGCCTCTGACAATAGGACTCGCTTGTCAGGCATCTGATACCAGCCTCCAGGGATATAAGGCTTGGCTTGGAGCTGGGTTGCTAGATGGAGGTCCTTTTGAGTATACACAGGTTCTGACAAAGTGGAAGGAATCAACAATAATGTTGGGGCCATCTCGGTCCCCACTGATTTTGTAGCTGCCTTTTGGGCTGTGACATCTACCAAGTTGTTTCCCCTTATAACAGGATCATGGGCCCTACAAAGTATGGTTACAACCCTTTCTGGAATCCATATGGTGGCCAGTAGATCAAGTATCTGAGGGGCATTTTTGATCTTTTGTCCCCCAGAGGTCAACAGGCCTCGTTCTTGATAAATGGTTCCATGGACCGTTTGAAATGCATATCTGCTGTCAGTATAGATATTGAGCCACTTCCCTTCTGCCAGTTTGAGAACTTCAGTGAGAGCAATATGCTCAGCCTTTTGAGCAGATGTACCTGGCTCCAGGGCTTGCTCCCACAAAACTTGGGATTCAGTAGTAGCCGCTCCGCCCATGACTCTCTTACCTTGATGGATATAGTTACTCCCATCAGAGAAGTACGAGGGGGCCTCAGGCAAGGGCTAGTCAGCCAAATCTTGTCGGAGACTTTGGAGGTGAGCAATTACCTCAGAACAGTCCTGGAGAGATGTGGAAGGATCACCATTAGGCAGCAACGTGGCAATATTCAATGCTGCAGTTGTCTTGTAACCAATGGAGGTGGGGTCTAGAAGTAGGGCCTGATAATGCATAATCCTGGCATTGGACAGCCATCGGCTCAGCAGGGCCTTGATTAGAGTTTCCATCGAGTGTGAGGAAACAACAGTAAGCTTCTGTCCAAAAGTCAACTTTTGAGCCTCCTTTACCAATAAGGCCACTGCAGCTACTATTCGCAGACAAGGAGGCCACCCAGCAGCCACATTATCAAGTCTCTTGGAGAGATAGGCCACTGGACGTTGCCAAGGTCCCAAGCTTTGAATTAATACCCCTTTAGCTATGTACCTTTTTTCATCAACATAGAGAGAGAAGGGCTTGTGTAAGTCAGGCAAAACCAGTGCAGGTGCTTCAGTGAGGGCTGGCTTTACCTGATTGAAGGCCTGATCTTGAGTCTCAGTTCATTTTAGCGGGTCTTGTGTAATCCCATTTAAAGCATCATAGAGAGGTTGTGCCACCTCTGTAAAATTAATGATCCAAAGCCTGCAACACCCTACAGCTCCCAAAAATTTTCACATCTGTTTTTTCATCTTGAGAACAGGTATCTGTAAGAGAGCCTGTATTCTCTGAGAGGACAGAGTCCTTTTTTCTTCATGAATTTGGTATCCCAGTTAGGTTACACACTGCTGACAGAGCTGGGCCTTTTTAGCAGAAACGTTATATCCTAGCTTACTTAGAGTCCAAAAAAGTGCCTCAGTGGCACTTATACAGTTCTCATGAGAATCAGTGTCTATCAGGAGGTCATCAACATACTACAACAGAATTACATTGGAGTACTCCTCTCTGTAGTTCATGAGATCTCTGGCCAGGGCCTCATTGAATAGAGTGGGCACATTTTTGAATCCCTGAGGTAGGCATGCCCAAGTTAGTTGTTCAGACATTCCTGACACAGGATAATCCCATTTAAAGGCCAAAATGGGTTGGCTTACTGGAGCGATGGGCAGGGTGAAGAGAGCATCCTTCAGGTCCAGTACTGAGTACCAAGTTCGATCTGGGCTCAGCAAGCTTAGCAACGTATAGGGGTTGGGCACAGTAGGGTGGAGAGTCATGACTCACTTGTTTACCTCTCAGAGATCCTGCACTGGTCAGTAATCTTGGGTTCCAGGCTTTTGGACAGGCAGTAACAGAGTGTTCCAGGAAGAGACACAAGGTTTTAAGATATTATATTCTTTTAGCCTTGCTATATGCTTAGCAATGCTTTGGCTTGCCTGCAGACTTATAGGATATTGCTTTTGCCAGATTGGGGTTGCCTGTGGGAGGAGCTCTATGACCAAGGGAATCTGATGTATCGTTAGGCCTGGGGGATTATCCTCCACCCAAACATTAGGGATTTCCTGTTTCCAGCACTGCAGGAGCCTATCGTCACCTAATACCTTAGGTTCTTCTAGCAAGAGGTGTCCTTTCCCCTCAGGATAGAGAGCATGCACCTTTGTGCTATGGATTTCAACAGGTGCTTCAGAGCCTAGCATCACGGTTGGAGCCACTGTTTCAAAACTGAGTTGGACCTTTAGTTTGTGTAAAAGGTTCCACCCTAAAAGGGGATCCAGACACTCTGGCACCCAGAGAAACTCACGAGAGATAGTCTTCTGCACAGGTCTGGCAAGCCAGGCTTGCAGTTTGGGATAGACCTTTTCAGTACCAGTAGCTCCTAATACTTTCAGTTTCTTTTTTGTCAGAGTCCCTAATGGCTGTGTCAAAACAGAAAATCAAAGGGTTGGCCCCCCACTTGTAAGGTTAACCTGGGCTCAAGGGGGCAGCAGAGCCCTGACCCTCTCAATCTTGGGATAATAGAATCTTTGCATCTTTTTCTCTTTTCGTTTTTAGTCTGGGGCAATTTCTATGCCAATGTCCCATTTCTCTGCAATAAACACATTGATCCTTATCTAGTGGAGGGCGCTCCTTGCCTCTTTTGTCATCTTTGTCTTTGCTATCTGGAGGCATCACTCTTGTACTTAAGATTTCCAGCACCTGGTTACCTTTTTGCCATTGATCTCCTGCCAGCTCTCCCGATTATCAAATACTTTATGAGCAATTTCTACGAGCTGACTAAGGGGCATCCCTTCAAATCTCTCAAGCTTTTGCAACTTTTTTTTAACATCTGGGGCCAATTGAGTAACAAAGGCAACATTAATGCCCTTGTTTTCTCAGGCGCAACCGGGTCTATGGGTGTATAAGGAAAATAGGCCTCTAATAACCACTCTAGATAACCCGATGGAGATTTAGTAGCCAATTGTCCTACCTCTGAAACCTTGGACAGATTTGTTTGTGGGTCTCTTGGCAGTGCCTCTGAGGGCTCTAAGGAACAACTGGTGATACTGGGCTAGAGCCTCGTTACCTTCCATGGTGTTGGGGTTCCAGTAAGATTGAGATAAAGGGAAATTCTGGTTCAGGCGATCTGGGTCCAAGGATGAATTTCCATCTGAATCCAGAACTGCCCTTCATCCCAATGCCTGAATATGCTCTCTCTCCTCAGCGGTAAATAACACCTGCAGTATCTGGTGACAATCATCCCAAGTGGGATGATGGGTAGAGAAAATGGATTCTAAGAGAGAAATGAGACCTTGGGGGTCTTTAGAGAATGGTGGGTTTTGCCCTTTCCAATTATATAGATAGGAAGTAGAGAGAGGAACATAGACAAAAAAGGGGGCTTAGAGTTGGGCATCTCCCGCAAGGGGCAAAGCGCAGGAGTGGGGGCAGTGGAGGAGGAATCTGATGACTCCAGGTGTGGTTGGCTCCTGGTCCGGATAGGGCTTGGAAGATGACGAGGAGGTTCCTCTTCTTCTGGTGGTGCTGGTGGTGCCACGGGTGGAGCCGACAGGCGGTAAGGGGGCGGTAGCAGCTCCTCCACATCTCCCTCTGGTAGGACCGGTGGGGCAGGTGGTTTAGGTTTCAGTTTTTCTCTTAGCAGTGCTAGCAATGGAGGGTTACTGGGCTGCTGCCTGGAAGCCTTAACAAACTTTTCTTAACCATGGAGGATAATCAAAAATAAGATCAAATCTGTATATAGACAATTTGGTCAGGGTGAGTCAGAGGGCTGAAGACATATGTCCAGACTGCCTCCGTAATAGCCATGCTGAAGCTACTGACAGATGGCCATTCAGGGACTCCGCAAGGCCACTGCAAGGAAGCAAGCACGTAAAGTCTCCTGGGATGAACAGGTTCTCCATATCCCTGGGCTCTTTGCTTAAATTCCTTAAAATGATTAAGAACTAGAGTTAGAGAAGTTAAAGGCACAGATGAAGATCCTTGTCCCATGGTGTCTAGTAAGAAAATGGTCGGTTAAACATACACACAATAAGGCAACACAGAAGACACAAAAACACCAACAATGCACAAACACCCTCTTCCATCCACTCTAGAGCGTCCTAGAAGGAAATACCAGTGAAATCCCCTAGGCAGCATTAGATCTGGAATGCAGTCAAGGGAAAAGCAGTTCCTGGTTCACAAACTACGACCAGGTAAATACCAATACCTGACCATACAAATTACGAATGGGTAAAGACCAATACCCAACCGTACCAATGGGCAAAATGCCCCCAGACCTGGAGGGCGTCCCACTCTGGTGCAGAAAGTGCACTCAGGCTCCTCTACCAAATGCAAATGCGTGCCAAAATACAAACCAAGGAAAAGCATACATAGAAAAGATACAGAGTACCTACCCAATGAAATGACTTGAGAAAAGTAAAAGGAGGGCCCTTTTGTGGGTCCTTGGGGTTAATCCTGGACGAGCCCCCAAATGTTGTACCCCAAAAGACTGCACCCTGTAATAAAATGAAAATTGTAAAAAGGCAAAAAGAATAAAAAGGCCAAGACGTCTTGGAAGGAATAGGAGGGAGCACTTATTTATTTAGGCTGGTATCCAGCAACACAGAGTGAGGGTGGAATTTACACTGCTGTGCGACTAGGCTCAGATTTGGGGGTGGTTTATAAAGGGAAAAAACCACAAAGATGTGGGGGGCACCACACCTGTGCATTTCTGAGGAAACAGGACATCCTGTTTTTTTTTTAAAGGTCAAAGGGTATGGTGCATACAGAACAGAATGGTGGCGCTTGAGTTAGATTACAACAATTTCCATTTAATATTTGTTAAGGTTTTATATTTTACATTTGGACTCTCGATTCATTTGGAGTTAATATCTATGTGTTATATAAAGATTGAATCTCATATTTTTCCAGCTAGCTAGGCCATATACCCAACACCATTTAAAAAATGTGTCTTTACCCCTGCAACATATACCTATTCCTTTGAAATTTTAGTGTTAAGTAAAAGTTTAAGAAAGAAAGCAAAAGAAATAAACAACATAAAATCTCTCTAGAGATAGTGACAAATTACATTTTGGTGAACTTATTTTGCTAACTTTCATATGAACTTGCTCACACATACAAATACACATGCACACACACATACACACAAACACATGCATACTTTTTATGAAGATGGGATCTCATAGAGTCTATTTTTAATCCTGAACACATTTACTCATGCATTTTGGCCCCATCTAAAAGCATAATAGATTTGTGTGTTTTTTAGTCATGTCTGGTTCTTTGTATACAAATCTATTCATACAGTTTTGGGTTATTTTTGTTACTTGTTTTATAAAAACAGGATCCTGCTACATAGCCTTTCAATGTTCTTTCCACTTAACAACACTTTGAGAAGTCAGTCTTTGAAGCAATCTTCTGCTGCTATAGATGTAATTATTTCTTTTTAATGTCTAATATTCAATAATATTGAAATACCAGTAAATATTAGTAGATATTTTTCGCTTTTTTTGTAGTTCTGGGCATTAAATTCAGGGTCTTTACACTGAGCTACATCTACAGCCCTCTTTTAAATTTTTTTTCAGACAAGGTTTTACCATATGGTTCAGGCTGGCCTTGAACTCACTGTATAGCCAAGGATGGCCTTGAAATCACAGCAATCCTCTTGTCTCAGTCTCCCTAATGTTGGGATTACATCATGCCAGGCTTTTTGTTTTATTTGTTTTTTTTATTTTAAGACAAGGTCTCACTAAGTCACTAAGTTGCCCACAGTAAGCTCAAACTTATGATCCTCCTCCCTCAGTCTCCTAGAGTTCTGGGATCACAGTCCTGTGCCACTATGCCTGGCTATTTCCCCTTTTGCCACTGCAGAGCTGCTACTAGCATTCCTGTACACTTATGCTTATTTGGTAGTATTCTCATTTCAGTGAACTTTTCATTCTAAAGTCTTGTTTGAACTTTCACTGTGTTCAACTATCAATTTTATTTTAAAGATAAAATCTATCAGTGCATACAGCTTGAGTTTGTACCATTTTTTTGTGCCAAGGATGGAACTCACAACCTTGTGCTTGCTAGGCAGGCACTTAGGCCACTGAGCTAAACCCTGGAATCGGGTTCTGCCCTAGATCCCCGATCTTCCAAGCAAGAGTATGGTGGAGGTTAAATAAAAAGAGACAAATTGTATAATTCTAGGGCCTCCATCCAGGAGAATCAAAACCCTTTAGTTGAGCTGGTGACTCCGAGCGTTAAGACTCATCTTCTCTGGATTAGCCTACTTTATTAGGACCATGGACAAAGGTTGAGAAAATTAAGAAAAGACAGGAAATAAGCAGGACCTGAGGAGTCTCCAAGTTGTAAATTAGGCCAATTTAGGAGAACCACCTTATTTCCAAGATAACAGTCATGGTAGAATGGAGACTATAGGTGTAAACTTCCTTTAAATGCTGCCTCCATTTACTTAATTGGTGGAGGAGCCCAGGTGTCTTCAGCCATGGCCTTATCTTGTCCTTTGAGGTGTCATTGGCCTCATTGGTTACTACAAACCTCAGCCAAGATCAGTGATTCATAGAAGTTCACTTACTATGAATCAGCTTCCATTGCCAGGCCAGGGACCAAGGCCTAAGACAGACTCACAAATAAACATAGAGAGCCAATTAGTAAAATTTAAATCTTGCTCAGAGCTGCTTTGTAGTAGTCTCCAACACCCCCGCCCTCTTGAGTTTGTATCAGACATTTAAAATCAAATATTTTAAGACTGAGACACTGCTAGTGGGAGCATGAAGTATCGCATCCACTCTGGAAAACTGCTTAGCATAAGTTACCAAACTTGGAACATATACATATCCTATGATTCAGTAAGTTTTCTCCTAAGCATATTCAACACAAATGCATGCATATGTGCAACTCAGAGTCATGCCCAAATTTTCTCTTGCTATTTTTGTAGTAATTCAAAACATAATGTCTTAAATGTCCAACAACACTAAAGATAAGTAAATTTCAGCACATCCTACAAGAATTGCAATTTATCCCTACAAGAAAATACTATTTGGCAACTGTCCTTAAAAATGTGATCTCGGGCCAGGAATATAGCTCAACAGCACAGCACCTGCCTGACAAGAGCAAGGTTGGGAGTTTAATTCCCAGTACCAAAAAAAAATGTAGTCTCTTGATTTCTGGGTAGTTGCCAAAACTCTTGCAAAGTGCTCTCAAAATCAAGACTATTTTAACAGTGATATTAAAAGCTGGCTTGCCTTTTTCACTATGTTGATATTTTTACTAATGGTACAAAAGCAAAGAGAAATTAAAAAGACTGCCAGAGCCTTTGCATAAATCAAGGCATTGGTACCAACTGCACTGGCCCTCACTTCGTTCTTCATTCCATGTGATCACAGTAAGCAAATAAAGCCCTTGATGAAGTAGTAAAAATCACTTTTATCAAATCCCAATGATAGAGTGTATTGAAAAATGTATTTTCTACATGATGAACTGAGAAGCACACATGCCTAAAACATGTCTGTTATATACATGTACAGTGGCTATATCAGTGAAATGGACTGCTTGAGTTGTGAGCTGAACTACAGATTTTTAAAAATCTTTTTCAAATTTTTAATTGATAAATAATAATTGTACATGTGAGCCATTTTTTTCATGGGGCCCTTTAACTTGAAAGATTGACAGGCAAAGTATGGATATTCAGATTTAAACTTTGGCAAACATTTACTTGAAAATGAACAAAGTGAAACTGTCACTTAGTTAACAATATTCATTACTAGTGATAATATTGGAGCTTTCAACAATTCAGCTTTTGGGAAATCTATGAGCTTGACAGCTGCTCAATGCTTAAAAGATTTTCCTCAGGAGGTCTATGGTGATATTAACAACTATAACTTTTTAAATAATGCGTGATAAAATGTGTCAACAGTTGGAAGATCTGCATATTTCAGTGAGACACTATTTTCCAAATGACCAATGCATAAGTTTACAAAATCAAGCACAGGTAAACTATCAATTCAAAAGGCAGGCTTAGTAGATTTTTAACACAACTATATTAAGGAATATTCGGCATACAATAAGTTATACATATTTAAAGTGTGTGATCTCATACATTTTCATATAGACACCTATGAAACTAGTGCCAAAATAATAAGCAAATCTAAAACTTAAAAAGTTAACTCATGCCCCTCAGAAATCCCTCACACACTTTTTTCTTCTCCCCAAATCATCCCACAGGAAACTATTGATCTGCTTCCTGACACAATAGATCAGTTTACTTTTCCTAGAACCTTATATAAATGGAATTACATAGCACATACTCTTTTTATCTAACTTCTTTTACTCAGCATTATTATTTTAAGATTCATCCATATTGTTGCAAGTGATATTCCATAATAGATAACTGTGGATGCAGAACAATTTATCCATTTATCTATTGGTAGATATTTAGCTTTCTTTCAGTTATTGGCTATTACAAATAAAGCTGGAGCTGGAGCTATGGCTCAGTGGTAGAGTTCACGCTTAGCATATACACAAGGCTTTTAGGTGTGAGCCAAAGCAATAAGTAAATAAATAAATCTGCCATGATAGTCATATATAAGTCTGTGTATAAACACAGGCTTTCACTTCTCTTTGGTAAATACCTAAGAGTGGGAGCATATGGTGGGTGTTTGCCTAATCTTTTTAACATTCTCGGGAATCACCAAAATGGTTTCCAAATGGTTCAAACCATTTTATGTTCTCACCAGCAACGTGTAGGAGCTCCAGTTGCTCTAGATCCTCACCAACACCAGGGATTGTCAGTTAAACTATGTGGGAACAGTTTGATTCTTTTGGGCTCTTATGGTTGGTTAACTGGGCCCCCAGCAGCACTTACTTTTGGTGACTTTTCTCCATTATTGAGGTAAGACCTTCCTGAGATATAGTTCCCTCTAATCATTTCCCTGCTTTACATAATTTTCTCACATGTGTGCTGATTGGTACTCTGCTGAACACTAGGCCCTGCCTCTAGTATTCTGTCCTATGAACCCTACCTTTGTTGGTCTTCCTAGATTCTTCTCTGTTTCAGCTCAAAGGGGTCCAGCCAGCTCCACATCAATTCCCCTCCCTATATAGCACAGTCTGAAATTCTCAAGACTAAAGTGATTGCAGGGCTCACCTCATCTGTTTCACTTCCCTCAGGAACCACTGCTGTTCACTGCCTAATGCCTGATGTCTTGAACACCACTGTTTCATAGACTTTGTATATTTTTTATTATTTCATCCAAGAGGGCAAATCTAGACCCTTTTATTCCATCTTGGCTGGTAGCAGAAGTCTTCCATTCTTTTTTGGTAAATAAAACTGAGGCCTAGAACACCTAACTGACTTACTCAAGGAGCCAGAACAAGAAACAAGATCCACTGACCATTAGTCTGAAGTTGATATAGAACTGTTTCTTATCTTTCCAATTCCAAAGATGACTTGATGACAGAAAATTAATCAGTCACAAAGTAAACAGATATGACCTAGGGTCTCTAAAAATTTATACTGGCCTGTCACACACATCATTGAGCACTCAACAAATATTTACTGCACATCTACATGCAATGCATCATGTGAGACATTGCTGGGGCAGGGAAGTAGATGTCACTATCTCTAGGGACAAGGGCCAATTCTAGTTGGGAAAAAGTCCATAAGTGAAGTATTTCCATCTTTCCAAATTCATATATTGTGTGACTTTGTAGCCAAGATGCATCGCAACTGTTGGCTTTTTCTCTGGACAAGCTTCCCAAAAGAGGAGGGACTTGAACTCAAAAGACAGCAACATGAGTCAGGCATGGTACACACCTGTAATGCTGGCTTTTTGAGAGGCTGAGGCAGGAGGATTCCAAGTTCAAGCTCACCTTGTGCAACTTAGCAAAACCCTGTCTTGAAATAATTGTACCTGAGTTCAGCCCCAATATAGATAAATATATAGATGTACATATAGATATAGATATAGATAAATAGTGAAGAAAAGACTCTGTCTCCATATGATTCTTGTTCAAATATGCTTCTAAATCTCAGAGGATCATTGGCTGTAAGAAAAGCCTAAGTCTTCGGATAGGGGAAGAATGGGAATGATGTTGCCACTCAGAGGACCAAGAGGAGGATATGGTGGAAGTCCCAAAGCAAGGGAGGTGCTTGAAAAGGAACTCCTGTTTCTAACTGCAAGGTCTGTGAACTGAGCTTCTTCTACTCTCCAAAATCTCAGGTAGATGGGCCTTTTGTATGAAAGCAGAGTATTCCTGCTCTCTCTCTCTCTCTCTCTCTCTCTCACACACACTTTTCATCAATTCTTACCTTGCATCTTTTGATTGGACCATTGCTATTCATTTAAGAGGAGATAGCATTTTACAGAACAACTGCACAAGTATCTTTGCAAGTCATGAAAAACTGAGTTGACCACTTGTAGCTTCAGGGCAAATACTCCAGACCCTTGTTATTTATTCACTGAACATGTGTATATTGAGAACCTGCAATATGCTTCAATTTATATTAGGAGCTGAGAACTCAGAAGTACTTGAGATACATGGCTTAACATAATTCATAGTCAAAGGCATTTGAACAAAGTTGACACAAAATGTTAAGGTTTAAAATCTTAAAGGGTCAGCACAAGGTGCTATGGGAGGATGACAAGAGAATAATCAGCTAAGGTGGGGAGGGGAAGAAGTGGGATGGTGCCTAAGACGGTGCCTAAAAGAAAGTATTTGAGCTGAGTTCTTCAGGTAAAGACGACAGCAGGGAAGGGAGGGG
Organism: Hydrochoerus hydrochaeris; assembly: GCA_004027455.1. NCBI lineage: Eukaryota > Metazoa > Chordata > Mammalia > Rodentia > Hydrochaeridae > Hydrochoerus > Hydrochoerus hydrochaeris. The sequence continues at coordinate 167,992 of PVLA01004428.1, forward strand.
GCAGAGGAGGAGGTAAAGAAAACTTAATCACAGTTTCCTCCAAGTATCGTTTGGGCAGCTTGTTTGTTTACGTACTGACTATCCCGAGCATCACTCCAGCAGTTTTCGTTTCAAGCTGTCGATTCTTGTTTACATGAAATACTCTTCCTATGTCTGTTTATTTGTTTTATAATGACTATTTTTTGCATATTTTTTTATTTAGGACGTTGTATTCACCTTGGAAGTTTGTTTCTAGTGAAATCTAGTAAGTTCTGGTTATTTTCTTTTACTAATTTGTGTTTATTTCATTTGTGAAAAATAACCTATAATGTTTTGCTATAGTCTATAAAAAATCCTTGTCATAAGTACGTTAGCTCTAATTTCTATATTTCTCCAGAACTCAGTGATATTTTTTTCTTTTTCTTTTTTTTTACTTTTTTATTTAAAGAAAAAAAAACAGAAAAAGGGTAGAGATATTATAGAATTTCAAAAAAAGATAAACAGTAAGAAATCACTAGTTGATAAATTACATATTGTCCTTTTAGACATAGTTGTTCAAGTTACAAAATTAAACCATACAAAGTGGACATTCAAGCAGTGAGACTGCAAACAGATCTGTTCAACAATCAAACAACAACTAAGAAATATGGTTACCAATCCTACACACTTAAATATACATGCAGTTATATCTCTTATAGCACTTCCTATTTCCTCTCTTTGTTACAATAGCAATTACAGGTTTTAAATTTTCATTTAAAGAGAAAAAAGCAAAACAGAAAAAAGGGTAGCAACAATAGAGAATTCTAAAAGAAAAAAACACTAAGAAATCACTAGTTGATAAATTACATATTGTCATCTTGGATATAGTTGTTCAAGTTATGAAATTAAAGTGTACAAAGTGGACATTCAAGCAGTGAGACTACAAACAGATCTGTTCAACAACCCAACAAGAACTTAGAAATATGGTTACCAATCCTACACACTTAAATATACATGCAGTTATATCTCCTATAGCACTTCCTATTTCCTCTCTTTGTTACAATAGCAATTACAGATTTTTAAATTTTCATTTAAAGAGAAAAAAAGCAAAACAGAAAAAAAAGGGTAGCAACAATACAGAATTCTAAAAGAAAAAAAACACTAAGAAATCACTAGTTGATAAATTACATATTGTCATCTTGGATATAGTTGTTCAAGTTACAAAATTAAAGGATACAGTGTACACATTCAAACAGTGAGACTGCAAAGAGTTCTGCTCAAAGATCCAACAAAGATTCAGCAATATGGTCATCTATTTTACACACTCAAACATACATGTAGTTATTTCCCTTAGAGCCCTTTCTTTTCCTCTGTTTTTTACAATAGCAATTACACATTTTGGGTTTTATTACTCTTGTAGTTCTTATTTACTTTTTACACTAGAGACACAATATGATATTTATAAATATGATTCTTATTTATTTCACTAATGAGGATAGTCTCAAGTTGTCTCCATTTACTTCTGAAGGTCCCAAGGTCATCCTTTTTATAGCTGAGTAATATTCCATTGTATAAAAATGCCACATCTTTTTCATCCACTCTGCCATTGATGGGCATCTTGGTTGTTTCCAGGATTTAGCTGTCACAACTTGTGCAGCTATGAACATGGGTGCACATATATCACTGTGATATGACCTTTTCAGTTCTTTGGGGAAAATACCCAGGAGGGGAATATCTGGATTGAATGGGGCTTCCAATCCTAGTTTTCTGAGAATTCTCCATAAGGATTTCCATAGTGGTTGCATCAGTCTACATTCCCACCAACAGTGGAGCAGTGTTCCTTTTTCCCCGCAGTGATATTCTTTTACAGTACAAAATGGACAAGTTTGGGACACTGAGACTGAATAAAAAGGAAGTGCCAAAAACCTGCAGAACAAACAGAAAAAGGGAGAACTGTTAGTGTGTCAGAGAAGAAAAGTTTGTGTCATGAAATAGAAAGCTACAAAAGATATCTCCTTATTGTCAGTTTTTGCTAGAACTTGAAACAACACTAAAAAATTTCACTAAGGGTCAGTGACTATAGTAATTCTATGGGTGGTGTTGTCCGAGTTGACCCACATCTAACAAGCTATCTTGTAATCAAAAAGTGAAAAAAAATTATAAAGTATGTATGCACCTTCTGTGCCAAACAATATGGAACTCATTTGTTATTTATTCAAAACATGGGGGTTCAAAATTATTTTCAAATTAGATTATATCTAATAGAGCAAATAATTGAAAAATGTGGGATAGTGAAACATCATCTATCATTGACATTGTCACCATTATGTCTAGTGGTCAACATTTTATTGAAATTATGCCACTTACAAAAATAAAGGCCAACACGATGGTGTAAAATGTATTGTTCAAAGAAGGACAATAATGCAAAAAGAATTCAGAAAGGGACTATCCACATTGTAACACTGCATTGTACAATGAATATTCTAAGTTGTACCATACACAGAAAAATTATTGAATAAATTTGTTTAAATTGTCATTATACTTCTTGTTATATTATCTTATAAAAAGTAATGACAAATATGCAATTTTTGGTTATCCTGTATTTAAATAATTGGACTGGTAAGTGGCTAACCCTTCAGGAGAAGGATATGGATGGAATATTAGGCACAATGGCAGATAGGTCTGGGAATAAGATTGAGGCCACAAATACCAAATAAGGTTTTCTACTTACCTCAAAAAGCAGGTCTTTAGCCTCGCAAACAGATATTTACTGTCTGCTACCATTGTCTTCCTACTTGCCTGGTCAGTACACTTTTGTTTTTAGCTCCTACCCAAACTGGTCAACTTGATTTAAGTCATAAATTTACACATTTACCAGACTTATTGTTGTCTTTCATTGTACCAATGTCATGTTTCCTTGGAATGCTCATTTATACCTGTTGCTTGTTGAAACATGAAACTCAAAGATGGTGGAACAGTGTGTGGTTGCCATCTTGGGGCCTCCCCTGCCATAACTCTTGTGCCCCTCTGGGGTTTTGCCTGGACTGCTGAAAGCTGGGCCTTTCCCAATGCAGGCAGTATCAGTGTTTGGCACATTTGCCAAGAGTCTGGATTCAGTGCCACGTTGCTTACTATTTTTTTTTTAAAATATAATTCTTTTCAGTAAAATACTACTTATATTACTGGGGAATAAGCTTTTATTTAATTCACAATTTTTTTAATTTCTCAGTTTTTATCTTTAATATTGTAAATATCTATAGATATAACTCATATAAGCAAAAGTCCTTTAAGTTTCTCAATCAATTTTTTAAGTATAAAGGGATCCTCAGGTCAACAAGTTTAAAAACTGATTCAGAGCAATGAAAATGAGCATCACTGTTATTCATGCATTTATAAATTTCACAAACATGGGTCAAAAAATGCCAGAAACAAAAGCATAAGAACTGTTGAAATTCATTCTATTTATATAAAGTTCAAAAGGTGGAGAAACTAATTTATTAATGTTAGAGTTAGGATGGCAGTTAGCTTGAGAGAAGAAAGGATTGTTCTGTTTTAGATGGGAGGCCTAATGGGGTTTCTGGGATGCTGCCCAGGTTCTATTCTTTGCCGGAGTGCTAGTTACATGAATGTAGCTGTCTGTTAGCATCTGTGGGGGAATGGCTCTGAGATACCCCAAGGACACCAAAATCTACAGATGCTCACATCTCAAACAAAATCTTGTATTTTCATGTAGATCTTCTTATATATATGAATCATCTCTAAGTTACTTATAATACCTAATACAATGTAAATGCTAGATAAAGTTGTTTCTTTGTATTGTTCAGAGAATGATGATGAGTGAAAAAGTCTATGCATGTTTAGTATACATGTAATTTTTTCCAATTATTTTAGAACTGCAGTTAGTTAGACCTGCAGATATGGAATGTATGGATTCAGAAGGGCTGGCTGTATGCTCGATCTGTGACAATTCATTGGCATTACATACACTTTTCTGTATGATTCCATTACTTTTTAATATCGCTGCACCTGGGCCAGAGATTTGGCTCAGTGGCATAAGCGCCTGCCTGGCAAGCACAAGGTCATGAGTTTAATACCCCATACCACAAAAAAACAAACAAAAAGAAACATGCACCTAAGAATCTTAGTTATGTCATTTTCTGGTCTTGAGTTGGAAATGCTACTTGACCTCTCAAACTGTTTTTTCAGTGCTTGGGGCCATGCACATTCTAGGTAAGCATTCAACCACTGAATCACACCACCAGTCCACAATAAATATTTCTTGAGGCTCTACCCAGTGCCCAGCAATGTTTCACACTAGGAATAGCAGGCCAGCTTTGTACAGAACAAATTGCTATTGAAAACATCATTACAAGGATATTGAGTGGCACAAAAGGGAGGTATGAGGGACAGTTGAGTGTGAAATGGGTTTTAATCTTGGCCAATGAGACCCAGTTGAGAAAGTAAGACTTTGTTGAGCTGTGAAAGATGAGCAAGAGTAGACCCCAAAAAGAATAGTAAGAAGAGCTACTTGACAATTTGCTTGGCTATTTAACAGGCATCTTAACTTATCAAGGTCAAGTTGAACTTTTGGTCTTCCTTCTCCCATTGACCAATCTGCTTTTCCTGCATTCCTTGTCATTTTAATCACAGCAAAGCTTTGGGATCATCCTTAAAGCCTCTTTACTACATTCCAGATCTAGCTCCAGGTTTACTTGAAGCTCATGATGTTTTAGCATCAGAAAGCCTTATATTCTAGGACGCTGAAGAAGTCTCTAGGAATGTGTTCACATTGTCACATACTTTTATGAAATTTGGAAGGGTAAGACATTTTTGCTGACGTCAGTGAAGATCACTGTCTCTTTTCACTCCAAATATTCTTCTGTCACATTTCCCCTTGTATTATGTGCTATCGGAGCAACTGTGGACATTTTGGAGATCCTGCTTAGGTGAAGCAGAGTTGGGAATAATTTTGGCATAGCTTTGGTGAGATACATTTATGTGACTTGCAGGTTTCTTGTAACCTGCCTGCTGACTCAGTGAAAAACTGGTTTTGTAGAACTGTCCACAATACTGATTTACCTGATGCTGTGATAACATTAAAGGACCAGGAGTCATATCATGATATGAATCTATCTCATTATACCTAGCACTGGAAACACAGGTAGTAGATGTAACATAAGTTCTGAAATATACACAACCAGAAGCTAATCTATGAGAAATTCTTCCAAAGTTAATGCTGTATGCAGAAGATTTGATTCTTACTGAGGCCTAGCTAAAAGTAGATTTTTCTCTCCTGAAAAGAACATACCAAGAGCTAGGCATGGTGGTGCAAGCCTGGAATCTCAGCACTCAGGAGGCTGAGACAGTAGAATCTCTATAGGTTTGAGACTGGCTGAGCTATATAGTGGGTCCAGGCCAGCCTGAACTATATACAAAGAACCTGTCTCAAAAGGAAAAAAAAAGAAAGAAAATAAAAGAACATATTGAGCATTGCAACACACACAATTATAAATGTAGCATATTCTTATTTTAATGAGAATATCACTAAATAAAATTGATCAGAATCCAATGTTTGTAGGGCACAAAACTAACTGTACTATGACCAAAGAATATGTGTGTAAAGTTACGTTTTGTGAGTCCTACCCTAGAGTATGTGACTCATTTTACCCTTGCAAAGTCTGCTTGATTTTTCATCATTTAAAGTACATATCCACTTTTGTACTTTATTTGCTTTGTTTTGTTAAAGAACCCACAAATTATATGTATTTCAGGTTCTACATATAAATTTGGCCTCCACTCATAATCTCTACCTAACCAGCAAGTTTAAAGGATTACACTGTCAAAACCCATCTGTTACATTTTATTGATGAAACAAAATACCTGATGCCCAAAATTAGGGAAGAAAAGGTTTATTTCTTATAGTTTTTAGTGGTTTAATTCCATACTCAGCTGGATCCAAGGCATTGTGGCATGACTGCCGCAAACAGCAAGAGCAAATAGGGCAAAAATGCAAAAACCACATCTCCTTTTCTCCCTTGTATTGTATCCTGGCACCGTCCCTGAGCAAGTGCAGCACTCATATCACTAATCCCAGCACTAGACAATGAACCAATCACAAATGCTAGATTCAGCCACCTCCATGATTGCATGAGACTTGGGGGAGGGCATTGGAACACAAACTATAACAACATCCATAACCCAACACAGCATATTCCCTATGTCAGAGCCACTCTGCTAGCTGTGCATGTGCACCTGTGTTCACCATGGCCACCAATCAGCATTGGTGGCAAGATGGAGCCTAGTGAACTGCAAAGTGTTTGAGGACTACATAACAGAATTAGGAATGGGAATAGCTATGCAAGAAATAGATGCAGTGTCCAAGCCAGGTTGTATCATTGTGATGGTAAAAGCATCACAGTGAGAACTGAAAGCACTCTGAAAACAGCACAGTTTTCTTGTATCTTGGAAGGGACGTTTAAAAAAACTATAGCTGATAGTAGATATACTTGGTCTGCAAGTTTACAGATGGTACAGTGGTTCAGCGCTATGAGCGAGATTTTTAAAAATCATGATATGAAAAAATTGAAAAATGTGTCATGAACAACACTTGTAACCTAGTCTATGGAAAAATAGAAAATGACCCCATCATCACATAGACAGGAATGAACAGAGAGAATGAGTGAGCTCAGTTCAATGAGTGAATCTCCATACTGCTTACTTTTCATCAGTTGTTTAATTATCTTTATCACAAGCATGTTACATGTAATTATTTCAAAGTGTTGATTTAACCAAGGTCATCCCTTTAACTATGTCTCTATCTATCTATCTATCTATCTCACATTTATTTACTTATAAATGCACACTTATTTATCATATGCATATATATATATATATATATATATATATTTCATAACCAAGTCCTTCACCAGCCCTGTCTACCATCACAGCATCCTGATCAGTTTCGTTGCCTCCACCTCACACCCATCTTTCCTTACAGTGTATTCTCAATGTAGCAAAGCAATCTTTTTATAAAAATAAATTAATTATATAACTTGTCTGGTCAAAACTCACTAATAGCTTCACATTTCACTTAGAAAAAAGTCATATTGCCTTTCACAATAGCATCTAAAAAAGAGATACTTAAGAATCAACCTAACCAAGAATATAAAAGACCTATATGCTGAAAATTATAATACTCTAAAAAAAGGAGATTGAAGAGGATATTAGAAAATGGAAGGATATCCCTTGCTCTTGGCTAGGAAGAACCAACATTGTGAAAATGGCCATACTCCCAAAACTGTTATACAGATTTAATGCAATCCCAATCAAAATACCATTGACATACATTGCAGATCTAGAGAAAACACTCCTAAAATTCATTTGGAAATAGAAGAGAGCTAGAATGGCAAAGGTAATACTGGGCAACAAAGCAAGGCAGGAGGCACATCAATTCCTGACTTGAAACTATACTACAAAGCTACAGTAATAAAATCAGCATGGTACTGGCAAAGAAATAGACCTGAGGATCAATGGAACAGATTAGAAGATGCAAGCACAACTACAAAGACACTCAGCCACCTAATATTTCACAAAGGGGCTAAACATGTTCACTAGAAAAAACATAGCCTCTTTAATAAATGGTGATGGAAAAATTGGTTCTCCACATGCCAAAGACTAAAACTAGATCCATGCTTATCACCATACACTAAACTAAAGTCAAAATGGATCAAGGATTTAATATTAATACACAAACACTAGATCTACTGGAAGACATGGTAGGTAGAAGTCTTGGAGACATAAGGGTAGGCAGAGAATTCATGAACAAAACACAAACTGCACGGGAAACATTTTAAGAATCAACAACTGGGATCTCATATTATTAAAAAAAGTTTTTGCACTTCAAAAGAAATCACCAACAGAGTGAAAAGAAAACCCACAAAATCGGAAAGAATTTTAGCCAGCAACCCCTCAGACAAAGGACTTATATCCAGAACATATAAAGAATTGAAAGACCGAGAGCCCGCCCTGCCACCTGTAACTTAGCAGAAGCCTGCATCAGGGGTAGGCTGCCCAGAACATCCACCATGGGCCCACCCTACCACCTGGAACTCAGCCCAAGCCTGCCTCAGGGGTAGGCCTACCTGAACCTCCCCTGTGGGCCTGCCCTGCCACTAGGAACATGGAGGAGGCCCACCCAAGTTTGAAAACTGCCCTGAGCTGATACAGATTGGCCCACCCTCCCACCTGGAACATCAGAAGATCTCAGAAGTAGCCAGTTAGTGTGAGAAAACTTGGAACTTTGCTCCCAGGTGGTGAACTTTGGACTACACCGGATTGACTCTATCAAAGTGGTGAGTATACCCCTAAAATAGAGGTGTACAAGGGATAAATAGGGCCAGTAGTAAAAGCCCCTTCAACTAACTGTAAGATTTTGGTGTGTCTGAAAATAGTGTGTGATCCCCTCCTACACATAGAAAACACCAGGCAGAGTCAAAATGACAAAATGAAAAAGCAAAATGCAGTCTCAAACATATAGTTCACCAGAAGGAAGTATAGGAGACATTCAAATAGAGGACCCCAAAAGTAACACACTGGGAATCTCTGAAAAGATAGCCAGTGAAATAAAAAACAACTGCATCAGGCTACAGAGGAAATAAAGTTAGAAGTAGTTTCCCATGTAAAGATAGAAATAACAACTTTACCAAACGAGTTGTTGAATGCAGCCAAAGAAGAACTAGAAAAAAAAAGTACATGAGCATGGGAAACTGATTGAAACTTTGTATGAACAATAGAGAAAACAAGCAGAATTCATGAAACAAACTCAAAGAGACATCCAAGAAACAAAAAATTCTATTGAAAGCATGCAAAAATGCCTAAAGGAAGCTGAGGATAGAATTTCGGACCTTGAAGACAGGATCACAGTTAGTGATCAGGAAAGGATAGAACTTTTTAAAATAACAAAGCAGCATGAAATGACAATCCAGAAGCTTCATGATGATGCCAGGAGCAACAATATAAGAATAAGGGTATTAGGGAAGATACAGGAGTCCAGGCAAATGGCATATGTAAAGTATTTACCGAAATAATAGCAGAAAATTTCCCAAACATGGGGAAAGAATTTGATATGCAG